>APFE030167135.1:54208-90280 GCA_000404065.3 Pinus taeda | reverse complement strand
CTAGTAAAGGTGGACACTTTGAAGAATACTGTAGATGCATTGACAAAATCTGTGAGCTCTGAGAAGTTCTCTTGGTGTAGAGAAACAATGGGCATTGCAGGGCTGGATAAATGACTAAGCTCTTTTGTGGCCCCATGTGGAAAGAAAACAACAAGTGGGAGAATGTTGGGTTGTGTTATTCTTTCCACGACTAGCCCTATATTAGGTTGGGCGGACCTACCTATGGTTTTGTGCGTGATTTTTGCACTGGTTTTGGACACAATGGTTTTTGGTCCATGGTTTTCGACGTGATGGTTTTCAGTCCATGGTATTGGATGCTTCGACATGTATAAATATGTATTGTAACATTGAAAGGAATATAATGAAAAATCAAGCTGGTAGTCTCGGTTTTGGGATCCAGGGGAAAATCTCTGTGTATATGTGTTTTATGTGTTTATGCTCTTGCATTGTTTATTTTCTGTGTTTTAGAATTCGTATGCAGGTAATTTCTGTACGGGGTTAAAACCTACACCAACATGTAAGGGGATTTCCCCGATGTGAAGTCCCAATTAGACCTCACACCATTTGGTGGAGAAGTCCCATCTGGCTATACAGTCCGACCATTGTTGGAAAGGTTTCAAAGATATGCCTTGGTTACAATCACACACAAGAGATCACAACACCTCTTTGGGCAGCAAGTATGTAAGCTTTGTGGACGCCCAATGTAAGGTGCAAGGGGGAACTTCCATGATTGGTAAAGGAAAACGAACCTCCGGTTAGAAAAGTAATATTGATATCTTAAAGGGGGACCGGGGAATGAGGAGAGAGGCTTGTTGATTATTTGCAGATTAGTCCACATAATAAACAACAATGGTGAAAACATAACAATATTTGTTCAATAATAACCATATCTAAGTAATGAAACAGGTCATTAGCCTTAGTATGTAATTAACCAACAATATACCATAAACATAACAAGAATAGTCCTACTACATCCACGATACATGTATGAAGAGATGCTAACTCAGAGAGCTTCTTTTTATGAAGTACACTATTACATAGATGAAACACTAGATCCAATAGTGGAACATGAAGCCACAACTTGTTTCTCTAAAGAATGATCTATCTCCTATGCACTACAAGAGAAGCCAAGGAAAGAATCCAAGAATCCAAGCCCTTAGCTTGAGTTATGAGGTACAACTAATGAAAATGACCTTTGAGCTTCCCCATGACTCTTCAACTCCTACAACTTTTCATATTCTATACATGACCCTTTACATTCCATATGTGGCTATTCACATTCCACATGTGTCTCTTGGACTTTGTTACTTACAATTTATTACAAAAGACAAATTACATATTAGACGGTGGCTATATAAGACAAAACTGATAATAGGACAAAGTGAACTATTCAAAAATCATGAGAAATTAGTCAGTTACGACTACCTCTCATGGAAATGGTCATACGTGAATGACTTACTTAACTCAGTTGAATCCCAAAATGATATCTAATATAATGCACTGCGTAAACCCTCATACTTAAATTCAAAAAGAGTCAAGGGATCTCTACTTGAATGGTTCATGAGGCACAATACTTGCTAAGGTTTTGCAAATGGGGTAGCAAGCTAAGTGGGCTTGATTGTGGAAAACTCCACAGTTAAGCGCGCTTGAGCCAGAGGAGTTCTGGGATGGGTGACCTCCTGGGAAGTCCTGGTTACCGGGTGCAAGGCCCGGAAGTGATGATTGATGCTATGTGATTCGTTCTCCACATTTCACTAGTTTCAATCCCACTTCTTCACCCCTGTGAGCATCACCCGATGCAATGAGTGCTAAGTGACCTATTCAAAAATCATGAGAAATTAGTCAGTTACGACTACCTCTCATGGAAATGGTCATACGTTGAATGACTTACTTAACGCAGTTGAATCCCAAAAATGATATCTAATATATTGCACTGCGTAATCCCCCATACTTAAATTCAAAAAGAGTCAAGGGATCTCTACTTGAATGGTTCATGAGGCACAATACTTGCTAAGGTTTTGCAAATGGGGTAGCAAGCTAAGTGGGCTTGATTGTGGGAAAAACTCCACAGTTAAGCGCGCTTGAGCCAGAGGAGTTCTGAGATGGGTGACCTCCTGGGAAGTCCTGGTTACCGGGTGCAAGCCCCGGAAGTGATGATTGATGCTATGTGATTTGTTCTCCACATTTCACTAGTTTCAATCCCACTTCTTCACCCCTGTGAGCATCACCCGATGCAATGAGTGCTAAGTTGAACTATTCAAAAATCATGAGGAATTAGTCAGTTACGACTACCTCTCATGGAAATGGTCATACGTTTGAATGACTTACTTAACGCAGTTGAATCCCAAAATGATATCTAATTATATAAATTAATTAAAATATAATTTTATTTAAAATTATTGTATCATTAATTATAAAAAGAATTAATATATAAGATAAACATACATATAACAAGATTACTAAAGATAGAGATTCCATTTTTATTTTATTTTGATAGGTAAGTACCCACAAGGGATTTGAACCACTAACCTATCGCAAGGAGTGCCTTAATAGTACACCCATTCACCATCAATCCAAAGCCCATAGGCTTATTAAAGATGGAGATTTATTTCCAATTTGTAATAAAGATTCTTAAATAACTTTTGTTAAAATGTCATGGAGCTAATACCATAAGTACTAATACTAAAAACTCAAAAAACAAAATTTTGATATCTTTATTAATTAATAATTTTAATTAAAATAAAAAAAAACATATAATATTTTCAAATAAATATGAAATTTGATTTATGATTACTACTAAAATATATATATTATATATATAATATATATATAATATATATAATTGTTATTTTCAATAATTCAAAAATATGAAAAGTAAAAATAAAGAGTATATTTTCTGAAGTCTATCTATCATTATTTTTTACACAACAGGTCTTAAATCTAAATTTAACTATTTAATAAAATTTAAATACATTATATCGGTTCAGTTTTTGACACCAATTCTAATATAAATATTTAGTAAATTCAAATTTATATATAACATTTTTTTTATATACTTCAAAATTTAGATATATTATATAACAAAATTGTATATAGGTAAAGCTTTAGATTTATATAGATTTTAAACTATAAGATTTATATAGATTTTAAAAATATAGTTTAAGGTTAATTATTGATTTACTTTTTTTCATGGATATCCAAAATATACGGGTCGCATAAGCTATACATACTATTACAATGAGCAACCATATGGGATAACTAGTAACATACATGCCATTACAATGTACAGCCATCTCTGGGATAACATAATAAATACATGCCATTACAATGGACAACCATCTCTAAATGGTTTAACACAGTAACTGTAGTTTAAACCAACTAGAGAAGGAATAAAACTTGTGAAAAACAATGTCCATGTACATGCAGTAGGAAAACTCATATTGTATCTCAAAATGCATTTGCGGCATTATAGTTTATAAATTTTGTAGCATCATTTTACATTCTACCGCGTTCGGAACGGGAAAACCTGTAAAAAAATTTAGCATACTTATATGACATTGTATTTCGAAAGATGCATTTGCGGCATTATAGTGTATAAAATATATAGCATTGTTATGTATATTGTGTGGCTGATAATTTTTATACATGACTTTATTTATTCCGGCAACTAACAAGCACTTTCCGGATGGTCAACTTTCATCTTTCACTCAAGCTTTATAACGCACACTGCAAATTTGTGCTGGCAACCCAAATGCTTGTTGAAATTATAATTTCAACGGCATGCAGCGCATTTATTTCAGAGAACCACCAGACTTCATCGCACCGCTTTTCACCAAGCGGTGGTATTCTCCGGAGGGGCAGCGATAACATTCATCATTTGACACTTGGTTGGCAGTTTTCCAAAAACAGTTTTCATCGGAGCATAGAGTATAACGTTCGGCAAGAAGTGGTTATGCGATATTGCCATCAGCAGTCTGATTGAAAGAGTGGTTGATGTCTATTGATTGAAACCAAAGCTGCTTTATAGACCTCAACATGAATATTGGCATGAAGTGAAAGTTTTGAGTTTGACCGCCGGTTTGCAAGTAAAACAATTAATGAAATTAATTGAGGTCGTAGAATGGTTGGTAAAAGAGAGGGTTTGGGCCTAGGGGCGCAAGACGGAACCATGGCCAACTGGGTCGAGAGCCTAGATCTTTTTGGGCTACGGAGCATAGCATGATGACGGAGGCAGCCAGTACAATGGAGGTCAGAGCGTGGCGTTAGTCGGGCAAGTGGCAGATAAGGACATGAGGTAGAGAGCTGTGTGAAAATCGGAAGGTAGCTTTTAGGATTGAGTTTTTTTTACTGTGCAAAGAAGTCTGGGAAAAGAGTAATGTGTTGGCACCTTCCCCTGAATAGCCCCAATATCGAACCTACAAGAAGTATCAAGACCTGAGCGTTTTTCTCGTGACTCTCTTCATTAACCATGGTTAACCTTAGTGAAATTTTAGACCTGGACCCAGCCCCGGAGGACATCTTATCGGTCTCGGGGAAGGATCTAACCGCCCAGAATTTAGAATGGTATTTCAGGGCATCAAGAAGTCACGGAAACGGCTCTTTCTCTCCGGGAGGGTTAAGGAATAACAGGCAGTTAAAAGTTTCATTGGAAGGGAACTTGGATATGAGCGGTTCAAGCTGTCACGGTATCAAGGGTTTACAGGAGATAAGCGTTCTGGAGGAAAACGAGCTGCATGTAAGATTATCCCAACCCATCCAAGACAGTAAAGGTAAGCCTTTCTCTACTGGTCCCTTTCTATCAGGAGGACTCGAAGACATTGTGAATTATGGCTCGACCTTAGGGTTTAGGAACAATGGGGGTATTTAAAGGGCGCCAGCAGTCACGAGGGCCATCCTCGCTAAAGGCCTGGTAAGCCCTAGCAGGAATGAAGGATGGAAGGAAGCTGGATCAGGTGGGAGCCTGGAACCACGAAAGAGTCTCTCTGGACATGGAATCGAGAAGCAGGTTGTGGATTTTGAATTAACAGGACCAGTCAATGACCTAGGCAGCAAAATAATATCAGAATCCACCATTCTGAGGAGCCCCATTCCGGAAAGGAACGAGTGAGAACAGCAAGAGGAGGTGGATAGGGAAGAAAAGGAAAAAACGGAGGCCAATAAAGATGAAGGATTTAGAAGAAAATTTGGTTCTGGGAATGGATGTGCAGATAGAAGAGACATTGGAGGTGGCTGAATGTACACTGGTAGGAAGGGCGAGAGTTAAAAAATACACAACCAATTTCATCAAATCTTGGGGAGAGCAGAAATGGCAGTCGGACCTAATCAAAAGTTTTAAGGTGTCAGTCTTAGCTAAAGGTTGGTTCATGGTGAGGTTTGAGAATAAGGAAGTGGCAGAATGGGTTGTAGGAAGGAATTGGGCCTTTGGAAATATCCCTGTGTTATTCAAAAGATGGAGTCCGATGTTTGATGCGATGCACAAAAAGACGGATGTTTTTCCGGTATGGGTTCGTGCCCCACGGATGCCCTCTTTCCTCTGGGTGGAATCGGTGTTCAAGTCCATAGGAAATATGTTGGGCACCTACCTGGAAGCAGATATGTCTTATCTTCAAACTCATAACAAAGCGATGGTGAGGATTTTGGTTAGTTTAAATTCTCGAGGAGGACTAGTTGAGAAAATAAACATCCACTATAAAGAATACATCTTTGAACAACTGTTGGACTATGAACATCTTCCTTTCAGATGTAATAGATGCCACGTCTATGGACATTTGGCTAGGGATTGCCTGTTGGGGAGGCACCAAAGAAGGTATCAGAAGACGGCAGATCAGGTGAAGAAGGTAGCAGAACAAAATCAGTCTTTCCAGATTTTAGAGCCAATGGGGATTTAGGCCGAGGAGGCTATGGAGGTGGATAACCCTCAGGAGGGGAAGTCATCGTAGAAAGCCATTCAAGTCACTCCGGACAGAAGGGGAGCAGCTGAAATCGAGCTCGGGAATGGAGTATCGGCCTAGGAGACCATCATAGAAATGACATCCATTCCTAATACAATCCTCAGCGAGGACTTAAAGGGTATGTGTCTAGATTCAAGTAATCCATCTTTATCTAATTCTAAAATAAAAGATGCTTGCTTGTTTTCTGGAACACATATTAAAAAATGCATCCGTGATCATCAAATTTCTGTTGAAAACCATGTTGTAAATTATGTTGAAAATTGTGTGGACAACATCTCGGCAGCCATCTCTTCCTTAGATCTGAATCATGAAGATGATCCAAATGAGGAGGCAAAATCCAATCCCTCTCCTCCTGTATGCCACTATAATCTTAGATCTCTAGATAAAAAATCTGAGTCCTTAGAAATGGTTGGTGGAATAGGTCTGACTCCTCCTTAGAGCCTAAAGAGGAAAACAAGGGGAAGGAAGTCCAATCTATCAAAAGCTCAGGTAAAAGCGAAGTATGATGTCGCTGATGGCAAATAAATGTCAATCCTTGGGGCACTTAGAGCAGTGCAACCCCATGAGAATGTTATAAAATGATTTTTACATCCTGGAATTGTAGGGGTTTAACCAGTAAACCCAAAAAACTGGCTCTTAGGGAGATGGTTATGACTTCGAATGCCGATATCCTTTTGCTTCAAGAAAATTTAGGGAAGAGTGTAGAAGTAGAAACAGCTTTAAATACCCTCCTCTCGGGCTGGCATTTCACTGCTATAGACTCTGTTGGACACTCGGGAGGCCTAACAGTTGGTTACAGGGAACTGCGAATGAAGATTGTAAACCAATGGGGTATGAAGCAAGCGATGGGAATTGAGTTTTAATCACCTGAATTTGGTTTCCCTTTAATAATTTTAAACATCTATGGGCCATGCCAGGGGAGGGTGAATTTCTGGAATGAACCCTTGTCAAAATCGATAGTGAAATGCAATAATTTGGTTATGGGTGGAGATTTAAACTTTTCCATTAGAAGCGCTATGGCTTGGGGACCTTCGGCCAGGGAGGACTCTTTATCAGATTTCTTCCTAAATTCTTTAAATTCCAATAATTTGATAGATGTAAACCCAATAAAACTAAAACCGACATGGAGGAATCGAAGAGTAGGAGAAGCAAGAGTTGCTAAAAGATTGGATCGGTTCCTTATAAGTGAAGAGCTGACCTCTATAATTCCAATGTTCAGACAATGGGTAGGCGAGGGAGGATCTTCGGATCACTTTCCAATCTTTCTAGAGCTTTCCAGGCCCCCTCGTAAGCCGGAAACACATTTCAAGTTCAACGCATCATGGCTGTAAGAGGACTCTTTCAATAAATTGTTTAAAGAAACTTGGAGGCATCCAGTCAGAAGCTCATCAAAGGAAAGGGGGTTTTTGTTTATGGAAAATTTAAAAAGATTAAAGAAAGCAACTATTGAATGGGCAAAGGCCAGGAAGCAAAAATAGAACGAGGAATTAATCCAGATCAATGAGGAACTCCAAAGGCTGGAAAGTACTGAGTCGGATGGTTATGGTTCCTAGGAATCAAACGAGAAGATTCTCTCTCTTCAAAAACACAAAAACCAAATTCTTTTGGCTAGAGAGGAGGAATGGAGGTTAAAGAGCAGAGTGATATGGCTAAAAGCCGAGGATGAAAATACGAGATTTTTCCATAACTATGCAAAAAGGGAGGAAAAACACGAATACAATATGGAAATTAAAGAAAGAAGAAGGTAGGGAGGCAAATACCTTTGAGTCTCTCTCAAACCTGGGGCGCAGCCATTTTCAGAACATGTATGCTGATCAAGGTGAGATTACCATTGCAGAAGTAATCAAGACTGCTCAAAGCTTCCCTCGGTATGTGCAGGAGGAAGAAGCGGAGGATTATGTGAGTGAAGTCACAAAGGATGAAGTAGAAAGTGTCATTAAATCAATGGCAAGAGACAAAAGCCATGGACCGGACAGGTGGAACATAGAACTCTTTCAACATTTCTTTGACCAGATAGGAACATAATTAACAGAAGTGGTCGAAGAGTCCAGAAGGAAGGGAGAGGTTTATCACCCATTCAATGCAACTTTCATAGCTCTCATTCCTAAGAAGGAAGTCCCTAAATCTTTTAAAGACTTCATACCTATTTCTTTGTGCAATAGTATCTACAAAATCATTGAAAAAGTGATTGCGGTCCGAATAAAGCCAATGTTGTCAAGATGCATCTCCAATGAACAGTTTGGGTTTTTGGATGGCTGTCAGATTCATGAAGCTATAGGTGTGGCGCAAGAGACATTGCATAGTGTTAAGCAGATGAACAAGAAAGGAGTTGTAATTAAAATCTACTTATCAAAAGCCTATGATAGAATAAACTGGATATATCTCAGGATGCTCCTAACACACTTAGGCTTCAAAACAGACTTCATCAGCTGGATAATGGGGTGCATTACAAATGTCATCTTTGCAGTTCTCATAAACGATGCAGCCACTCCCTTTTTTAAAGGGAAAAGTGGTTTGAGGCAAGGATGCCCCTTATCACCCTTACTTTTTCTCTTGGTTGCAGAAGGATTGAGCCAGCTGATTCAAAAGGCCAAAACGGAAGGCAAGGTAAAAGGCCTAGAAGTGGCAGTCAACATGTTCATATCTCATCTCCTTTTTGTTAACGATATTTTGGTGTTCTCAAGTGGAAATTCAAACGAAATAAAGGAACTAAAAAATATTTTTGACCTTTTCATGAAAGCAACAGGGATGCAAATAAACTTCAGGAAATCTCAGCTAATCCTGGAAGGTTTGAACAGGTAAGAGAAAGCACAGATTTCTTCATTTTTTCCCTTTGATAGGCGTAACATGGAAACCCCTTTCAAGTATCTCGGCTTTTTGCTGAAGCCCAATGCCTATAAGAAAAAAGATTGGAACTGGCTGATTGCTAAAATTGAAGCCAAAATTATGCATTGGAGTTATAAATGGCTGTCCAGAGCGGGGAGATTGACATTAATCAAATCAATGCTTCTAGCCATGACGGTATACTAGGCAGCATTAACATGGGTCCCAAAAGGGATTCTGGATAAAATAAGAAGGATATGTTGCAGATTTCTCTGGTGTGGTTCAAAGGAGAATTCTTTCCTTCCATGGGTCGCTTGGGAGAAATTGGCAAGGCCAAAAGAGTGGTGAGGGTGGGGCATAAAAAATATTTCTGACTTCAGCCTCTCTTTGGCAGCCGAATCAGGCTGGGGAATCATTAATATGGAAAACCTCTGGACGAGAGTGGTAAACAGAAAATACATAGATCTGGTACCATTAGAAGATTGGATCAGGAATCCAAGCAAGAAAGAGAAAAATGTTTCGGTGGTTTGGAAAGCAACAGTGGAGGATTTCAAGGTGATTAAACAAGGTTTGTCCTGGCATATTGGTAATGGGGAAAATCTGAGGGTAGGGAAGGAACCCCAGGTTGGTTGTAATGAGAAATATGCTCTTTCCCCTGGTTTAATCAGACACCTCGAATCAAAAGGCATCCTTTTCTTAAGTTAGGTGGAGAAAGTTGGCCTTTCTAGAATAGGGGGTCAAGCTTGGAAAACTAGAGAAGAATTAGATTTAAGACCCCTCTGGTGGAACGAGTGGAAGGATTATATCCAAGAACTATCCAGATCAAATGTTAGGTTGAAAGACAGGCAGGATCAATTGGTATGGGCCCACGCGGATTCTAGATCTTACTCCCCAAAATTTGGGTATAAATTCATAATGTCAAGAAAAGGATGGGGGGAACTGGAATGGTGGGCTAAGAATTTGTGGAAACTCAAATGCCCCGGCAAAAGCCAAACTTTTCCATTGGTGCATCCTAAAAAGGAAAACTCCTACATGGGACATCCTTCAATCTAGATATATGCAAGACCCAGGAAGGTGTACTCTATGCAAATCTGAAGCTAAAACCATCAATCATCTATTTTTAGTTTGTCCAGCATTAAAAATGTGTGGGCGGAGGTTGGAAAACTGATGAATAAAAAGATAGAATGAGTAGGTGAAAATATCCCTGAGGTTTCGGACAAATGGTGGAAACAATATCCTGAAGGAAACATGCGGAATCTACCTCCCATCATCTGTTGGGGGGTCTGGATTGCTAGGAACAGGAGTATTTTTATTGACAAGGAATCCTCAACAAGTTCAATAGCAATTCAATGTACTTCTATCTACTCAAACATCTTGGAACTAGAGGAGGAAAGAAATCCTAGACAAATAAGGGAAGAACAGATTAAAGAAGGCATCCCATGGGCATATTTTGATGGGGCTTCGCAGAACAATAAAGCTGGAGCATGGATGATTATTCATGTGAATGCAAATCAGTCTTTAAAAGCTTCAGTGGGGCTAGGGTCAGGAACAAATAATTTTGTGAAGATGTCAGCCTTAAAACTACTTCTTTGTTGGCTCATTCAAAGGAATATCTTCACGATTCAGATCTTCGGAGACTCTCTAAATGTCATAAACTGGGTTAATGGCCAAAGAAACTGCAAAAATTATATGTTGAAACCATTATTAGAAGAAATACAGGCCTTAAAAATATGTTTTAATAGTTTCTCTTTGTGCCATATATACAGGGAGCGCAATGTATCAGCAGACAAACTTTCTAAGGAAGGTTTGCTACATAATATGGGCAGCTGGAAATTTGTAGAGGAGGATCATGGACAGATCCATGTGTCGAATCAAGCACCACACTTCTAGCTTCCGGGATGCTGATATAGTTTTCTTTTTATCATCGCTTTGATATACATGTCATAGTTTTTTTTGGAATATTGTAAATATTGGAAACTAGTATAAAAATATATTGCTTAATATCTTTTTGTATGGGTTGTTTTCCTCTTCCGAGGAGACCCGGTTTTAGACTTGACCATGATTCTTTTGAAAGGTTCCTCAAGCTTTGTGGCTTGAAACGTAAAAAGACTAAGACTTTTACGCTTTCAGAAGATACATAGATAGGTGGTTCTTCACAGGAAGGAGAGTTCAGTTTTTTGTAGCAGCTTTATGATATATCTCATAACAGCAAAAGGAATGCTATGGCATATGCAATGTAACTTTTTATCTAGTTAATAAAAAGTTCATTTTTTTCTCTGGAAAAAAAAAATAGAAAAGAATGGTTGGTAAAATTTTAATTTTAATGCTTTTATATTTCCCGGATGTAGTTTTGTTTACGGCACAAGTAAAAAAGGTAATATAAGGTTATTTTTAGTTGTTGTTCATTAGTGGAGAAAACAAAAGGTGAGGCATGCAGCAGTGCGCATGTGAAAAATACACAGCAGCGTAAATGTAATTTTTCTCATTGTAATGCACAACAGTTCAGAGAAGGTTTTTGTTGGTTAATATGAAATGTAATGCGCAGCAGCATATGTAAAAGATTTTCTTTTACACCAGTGAATGTAAAGAAATTTTTACACACAATAGTGTAAAAACTTTCAAGAAGACATAGTAATTTTTTTTTTGTTGTGTGGAACTGAAGTGTTCCTGTGTATTCCCTCTGTTAAGAGGAAGATCCTTTTGTATCAGGGAATTGTTTTTATTAATGAATGCAAAGTTTTTATTGTGCATGTGAAACACTCTGTTCTCCCAAACATATTTTAGCTTCCCTGTGCAAAACAAAGCATTGTTCTCTGTTCATTTTTGTTTGGAATTATCATAAATTACCAACATGGTATCAGAGCTTGTCTAGGCTCTTTGAAGGTGTCAAAGAAGCTGAAAGAAGGCTTTCTTGTTGCAACAGCTTCTCCAACAGAGTGAAGACTCAGTCAAAAATAATCCAAGGTATTTCACAAGCTAGTTTTTTTTGTTACTGTTGAAGATAGTCAGTTGATTTAAATACATAGTCAAGTATTTTGAAGCAGAGTTAAGAGTGCGAGAATGGCTGGAGCTAGCACTAGCATGGGTATGTGTAATACCCAACTCCCACAATTTAATGGGAAAAACTATGACTATTGGGCAATAACTATGAGAGCCCTGCTAGCTTCACAAGACTTATGGGAATTTGTTGAGGATGGTTTTGAAGAACCAACAGATGAAGATGAGTTTAATAATTTAACTCAAGCAGAGAAAGAACTGTTGAATAGCTATAAGAAGAAGGATTCTAAAGCCCTCTACTTATTATATCAAGCAGTGCATGAGAGTGTGTTTCCAAGGTTAGTAGCAACCAAGACATTCAAAGAAGCATGGCAAACTCTCAAGATAGCTTTTCATGGCATGGAGAAAGTGAAGACAACAAAACTACAGTTGTTGAGGAGTGATTTTGAGAATCTATGCATGAAGGAGTCAGATAATATTGACTCATTCTTCACACAAGTGATTGTTCTGGTCACACAGATAAGGTCTCATGGAGAGATTCTTGAAGAAAGGACAATTGTGGAGAAACTATTGAGGGTCCTACCCTCAAAGTTCAATGTGATTGTCACCACCATAGAAGAGACAAAGGATCTCACAAACTTCTCAGTTGATGAACTACATGCATCACTGATAACACATGAGTAGAGATTGAGTAGAAATGAAAACTCATCTCTAGAACATGCCTTTAAGACCCAGATGTCCTTTGGAAGAGGAAGAGGTCAAGGTAGAGGAAATAAGAGAGGAAGAGGCAAAAGCCAAAACAGAGGTGGAAGAAACAGTCCAGCAAATGCTCAAGGAAGAGGTAGCAATCCAAATTAGAACTAAGGCCAAGGTAGCAACCAACAAAGTGGATAACATCATGCTCAAGGGCAAAGGTATGATAAATCCAATGTCCAATGTTATTATTGTAAAAAATATGAGCATTATGTAAATGAATGTAGGAAGAAGCAACATGATATGAGTAATAGATCTAGTGCAAATTTCAATAGAGAAAATATCAACCAAGATAATGTGTTGTCTGCATATAATATGGCTGAAACAAAGAATGAATATGTATGGTTTCTAGACTCCGGTTGCAGTAACCATATGACACGAAACATAGCCCTGTTTTCTAAGTTAGATCAGAGTGTGAAGTCACAAGTCACAATTGGTACTAATAGTAGAATTTCTGTTATGGGAAAAGGAGAAGTAAAAGTCTTAACAAGGAAAGGTGAAAAGAAAACCATAGCAGATGTCTATTATGTTCCTGGAATGAAGTGTAATCTCTTAAGTATTGGACAACTTGTTCAAAAGGGGTACAATGTTTTATTTGAGAATGATGTATGCACCATCATGGATAGAACACCCAACAAACGATGTATTGTTGAAGTGAAGATGACAAGGAACAGGATGTTCCCTATCAGAATGAACGCATATTTGAAAGATGGAGTAGAAATAGCAGCAGTTACACAAGAGGCTTTCCAAAGAAAACCAAAAGATGAGAATTGGTTGTAGCACTTGAGATTTGGACATCTCAACTTTGAAGTTCTTAACTTGTTGAATAGAAAAGGAATGGTAAGATGATTACCATTGATAGAGAAAGTAGACAACCTTTGTGAAGATTGTATCTTGGGGAAACAACACAGAGAAAGTTTTCCATCAGGGAAAAGCATAAGGGAAAAAGCACCCTTAGAGATTGTCCACTCAGACTTATGTGGACCGATGCAAACTCCATCATTTGCAGGCAGCCAATATTTTCTAACATTCATTGATGATTTTACTAGAAAAACTTGGGTCTATTCCCTGAAGAACAAAAGTGAAGTGTTTGAAAAATTTCGCAATTTCAAAGCACTTGTAGAAAACCAAAGTCGGATGCATATCAAAGTTTTAAGAACAGATAGAGGAGGTGAGTATATCTCTAAAGAATTTCTACGTTTTTGTAGAGAAAATGGAATTCATAAATAGTTTACCACTAGTTACACTCCGCAACAAAATGGTGTTGCCGAAAGGAAGAATAGGACAATCATGGATATGGCAAGGAGTATATTGAAGGCAAAGCATTTGCCAAATGATTATTGGGCTGAAGCTATACATTTTGCAGCATACATTTTGAATAGGTTTCCTACAAAAGCAGTCATGAATAGAGTGTCGGAAGAAGCATGGAGTAGGACAAAGCAAGGAGTCAACCATATGAAAGTTTTTGGACATGTGGCTTATGCACACATTCTATATCAGCTAAGGAAGAAGTTGGACAGTAAAGGGGAGAAATGTATTTTCATTGGATATAGTGAGGAATCCAAAGCTTATAGGTTGTATAACCCATCCACCAAGAAGTTTTTTGCGATCAGAGATGTTCAGTTCATTGAGGAGGAAGCTTGGGATGGAAGCATAGAGAAAACAGTGAATGTTAAAAACTCTTTGTCACATGATGAAGATGATGAGGAGATGGCTGAAATACATCCCCAAGTAGTAGCACCAACACAAGGGCAGCAAGAGACACCCTTGAAGAGAAATGAAAGTGCTTCTCCAAGCACACCACAAGGAGGAAATTCAAGTGCTTCTTCAAGCACTTGTACACCAAATGAAAGAAGTAAGAAGTTCATAAATTTAAGTGATATTTATGAATAAGAGGCCGCAAATGAAGGTTTGAATTCTTTGTTTTTTTTATATTGTCATGTTGATGACCCTGTTCATTTCAAAGAAGCAATTAAGGATAGGAAATCGATAGAAGCTATGAATGAGGATATCAATGCCATAGAAAGAAACAAGACATGGGATTTGGTTGAACTACAAAAAGGAAAAGAAGTCATTGGAGTTAAATGGGTCTACAAAACCAAGAGTAATGCTGAAGGAAAAATAGAAAGACACAAGGCAAGACTTGTTGTCAAAGGATATAAGAAGTAGTATGGGAGAGACTATGCGGAAACTTTCACATCGGTTGCTAGAATGGGAACCGTGAGAGTAGTGTTGTCCATAGCAGCACAAAACAAGTGGAAAGTTTTCCAAATGGACGTGAAGTCAGTATTCCTAAATGGAGTGTTAATGGAAGAGGTTTACATTGACAACCTCTAGGCTATGAAAAGAAAGGCCAAGAGCACAAAGTATGCAGATTGAAGAAAGCTCTTTATGGGCTAAAGAAAGCACCAAGAGCGTGGTATAGTAGGATAGATTCCTATCTATTGGAAAATGGATTTGAAAAGTGTGAGGGATAACCCACCCTCTACATCAGAGAAAATGATGATAATATACTGATTGTTGTGTTATATGTTGATGATGTTATTTTCACAGGTAATGATGATTGCCTTATTGAAAATTTGAAAACAGTCGTGAAAGAAGAATTTGAAATGACTGACATAGGTTTGCTGAGATACTTCTTAGGAATAGAAGTAAAACAAAATGGAAATGGGATTTTTATCTCACAAGAAAAATATGTTCATGAAGTGTTGAAAAGATTTAATATGCAGGAGAGCAAAGCAGCAATCACTCCCATAGTGATGGGATTAAAACTTAGCAAAGAGGACAATAGCAAGGATTTTGATCCTAGTTTGTACAACAGCATAGTTGGCAGCCTCATGTATTTGACTGCAACTAGGCTGGATATAATGCATGTTATTAGTTTAATTTCCAGATTCATGGAGAGGCCAAAAGAAGCACATTGACAGGCAACAAAAATGATTATGAGGTATGTTAAAGGTACTAAAAGGTTTTGCATTTTATATACTATTCCAGAATGTTCAGATTTAATTCGATACACTGATAGTGATTGGGTTGGAAGTGTAGATGATCGGAAAAGCACATTCGGTTATTTTTTTCACATGGGTTCAGGAGCTATTTCACGGGCTTCTAAAAAATATCCTATTGTAGCATTATCTATAGTAGAGACATAATATGTGGCAGCTACAGCAACAGCATGTCAAGCAGTTTGAATGAGAAGGATGTTAAGAAGTTTATGCCAAGAGCAAACAAAAGGAACTATGATTTTTTGTGACAATAGCTCAGCTATTGCATTATCCAAGAATTTTGTGTTTCATAAGAGAACGAAACACATTGACACAAACTTTCATTACATCGAGGAATTGGTAAACAATGGAGAAATTGTTTTAAAACATTGCAGAACTTAGAAGTAGGTTGCAGACATTCTGACCAAGCCTTTGGGACAATTTTTTTTTGAGTTTTTGAGGAAATAATTGGGTATGACTGATAACCCAGTATTTGAAATTAAAAGGGTGTGTTGAAATTATAATTTCCACTGCCGTGTAGCGCATTTATTTTAGAAAACCACCAAACTTCATCGCACCGCTTTTCACCAAGTGGTGGTATTCTCTGGAGGGGCAACGATAACATCCATCGTTTGACATGTGGCTGGAAGTTTTGAAAAAATGATTTTCATTGGAGCATAACGTTCGGTAAGAAGTGGTTGTGTGATATTGCCGTCAGTCGTCTGATTGAAAGCATGGTTGATGTCTGTTGATTGAAACCAAAGTTGTTGTACAGACTTAAAACATGAATATTGACGTGAAGTGAAAGTTTTGAGTTTGACCACCAGTTTGCCAGTAAAACAATTAATGAAATTAATTGAGGTCGTAGAATGGTTGGTAAAATTCTAATTTTAATGTTTTTATTTTTCACGGATGTAGTTTTGTTTACGGCACAAGTAAAAAAGGTAATGTAATTTCTTTTATAGTTGTTGTCCGTTAGTGGAGAAAACAAAAAGGGAGCACGCAACAGTGTGCATGTGAAAAATACACAACGATGTAAATGTAGTTTTTCTCATTGTAATGCATAGCAGTGTAGAGAAGGTTTTTGTTGGTTAATATGAAATGTAATGCGCAGCAGCATATGTAAGAGATTTTCTTTTACAACAGTGAATGTAAAGTAATTTGTACACACAACAGTGTAAAAATTTTCAAGGAGATAGAGTAATTTTTTTTTTTTTGTTGTTGTGTGGAACTGAAGTGTTCTTGTGTATTCCCTCTATTAAGAGGAAGGTCCTTTTGTATCAGGTAGTTGTTTTTATTAATTAATGCAAAGTTTTTATTATGCATGTGAAACGCTTTGTTCTCCCTAACATATTTAACTTCCTTGTGCAAAACATAGTATTGTTCTCTGTTCATTTTTGTTTGGAATTATAAGAAATTACCAACAATGCTCAGCAATATTCATTTGCAGAAGGCAAGAGAAAAGAACTGGTTGTAGGTCGTGAGAATATGGTGCTATCTTCAAAAGATAAAAGAGGATTATTCCACTAACAAACTTATACTAATGATTGCCGATGTCAAATCAAAATCCAAAAGGTTTTGTCAGCCCAACTGTGGAGCTTGTATTTCAAGTCGTCTATATCCAGCTTAGATGGCTTTACCACCTATAAAAACAATAAATCATATAAAAAATCATGTAGTTGCTTCACTGAATAAATGACGATGAATTGTAGATTAGCTGGGTTTATTGCATGGCTAGTTTGCATACGAGTATTCAAACAAGAACTAGGAAAATTTATTGTTTTCCAACACTTACAGTTGTTGTAGAGAAAAGATTTTCAAGTGAATAAATTTAGTTCGGCATTTATTGGATTTCTGCATTGGATTAGGTAAACATTAAAAGAAATAAAAGTATCATATTCTCATATTGACATTACTGGTACATCAACTAGGGTAAACTAATATATTTTATCCATAAAACCTTAAGTTTGAATCGATATTAGCTGATCTGGAGCAACCCCTGGGGAGAAATTATCTGATTTATCCATAGCCTATTTCCTACCCACCTGGAAAGATGAATATAAATTGCAAAACAAACTATACAATTCTTCACAAAACAAGACAACCTAATTCTCTTAGCAAATGAAACAATTTAAAAAACCAATGCATTAGCATCAATCACTAGAATAACTTATTTTAAAAAGCCAAAAAAACAGAAAAATGAATCTAAATAAAACTCCAACAACAAAAACAAAAACAAAAAAAATCTCGGCAACACTGATCCTAAATTGGTTTACTACGTGAAGCAAGCATAAGAATGACTAAAAAAATTTATTGGAGGAAACAACAAAAACAAAAACAAAAGAAATCCTGACAACACTGATCCTAAGTTCATTTACTACATGAAGCAAGCATGAGAATGACTAAAACAATTTACTGGAGGAGGAAGAAATCCACAGTTTTATATATATATATATATATATATATATATATATATATATATATATATATATATATATATATATATATCTATATTACTTTCACTTGGATACTATGAAGAACTCTCTCTTTGTTGGAGGATCTATGTAAATGGAGAACGTCCAGACTCTCGTTTTCCAATACCTCAAACATCTTTGAGGTAAGACGTGTTGAAAACTTGAGAGTGATGATTCTGGTCCAAAGTCGATCCGACCAACCTCGCTGGTCTATTCTCAGTGCTAGGAAACTAGACGGTTGCCAAATAGTTGAATCAACTGATTCCACGTGTCCATATTCCTCATCCATTTTTATTGCTATCTTAGGCCCAACTACCCTTGCGTGGTGGGTTTATAAAATTATCTCAGAATATGGAGCACTAGGAAAAATTATTTGTTTATATGAGATAGAAAAAACATATACCCCTAAACTGAAATTCGGGGACAGATTATCTGAAATTCAAATATAGCTACTCGGCCTTTTTTTAAATAAGAAAAGGCTCCATTACCTTAATGGGTATGATGGACTGAAGGTTTGCATACACTAAATGTTAGCTTCTTCTATCCGGTTCTCAAGGAAACCATTTCGCGGGATTTTTTTTGTTAGAAGCTCCCAGAGTGGTCCATTACTCCTTCTACAGTTCTTTATTATGTTCTGTCAGACACTTGACAGGTGGCCACAATAAGCTTGATGGAAGCTTGGCTATAAATACTGTTGTTTTGTCCGCAAGCTCACTGCTCAATCCCCTTCAGTCTTACACCATCAAATCAGAGCGAGCAGAGTTTGGAAGTGCCAAACTGGTGAAAGAAATCCATGATAAATGTTGTAGATATTTTTGTGCTATTTTCTATAGGACATTACACATTTGGGAATGATCTGCTTAGCTCATTTTTTTTTCTGTAATTGTTGTTTTCATTCGGAGTTGAAGCTAAGAAACTGGCGAAAATTGTAAATGGAAAGTTTGGTACTGTGTCAGCTTTGAACTTAGGTTTCGACGATTTGGTTGGTTGTTCCATCGAATGTGTAAGCCTATTAAAGAATAAACAAGATCAGAATGTGAGCAAGTATCAATGGCTGGAGGTATGATTTCTTGACATCAAGTTTTTTCTGATTCTTTTAAGTATTTATTCTGCATTATAGAATTGTTATTCAACTAACATTTGGTATCAAAGTAGTTTTATCTCTACCTTGGTGTTTATGAACGACATTTTGTCTCTATTTGTCTCAGTGTTATTATGCTCTGTTTCATTAAGTTTTGAATTAGAAATCATGTAGAAACTATTTTCGAAGGTTTTATGCATGCAACCCAACCCTCTTTCTTTCCCTTGCATTTTCCTGTTGGTAATGTTGAGAAGGAGAAAAGTTTGATGGCTTTCTATGTGTAGTTGATGCCACTGCTATAGAAAACCAAAGCCATCAGAGAAATCAGAAGAGGAAAGTGCTGTAAAACCTTCAAAGACTTTCAATGACCTAAAGCAAGTGTTGACTAAATTCTGAGAAATAACACTAGCATAAACAGTAGTGAAAGTATTATATTGGCTATCCACATGATTTTCCAGTGGGAAACTAAGAATCCAACCATCCATAAGCTCATGTTCACCATTGTATTCTACTTTCCCAAACCAGAGAAGAAAGGCCCGTAAGATCGGGTTATGAAGGCAAGCCATTGAGCCATCGGTTTGGCTCAATGCCATATTTTGAGAATTTTTTGAATTAAGATATTTATTTAGAAATATATCTAATTTTTTCTCAATTTTATGCTTATAATATTTATTTGGTTTAATTATACGCAATTTGGATAATTGTTGTACAAATTTATAACTATGCTAATATTTAATTTGCATGCATTGATTATTCCTGCTCTAATTAATACATGCTATTTTGGATGAGTATACGAGACCCATCGTTGAATGTTATGCATGAATATTATAGTTTTATCTATGCAATTTATAATATTCTCATATCAACTTAATTTTTATGCATAAAAGAAATAATCTTTAGTGATACATATAATTTTTAATTGATTAGAGAATAGCCACAACATCTCTAATTAAATAATATTATATATTATGATTGATTAGGATCACATAAAGAATATTTAGACATTAATTGTAATTAATTATACTAAAATATAATCAATTTATCCCACAAGAATTTTTATTATATTTATATAATTAATTAGGATAATATATCAAATTATTCATAACTTACCCACAGGAATTATGAATTAATAGTTTTATCATAAAGTCCAAATCTAAGATAGAATTTTATAATCAAATTATAATCATAATGTACCCTTTAGAATTATGAATTAAGTGAATAATTTTGATAAATTCTATCATAAAGAATAATTGAATCTGCTTGAATTGAAAATTTAGTCCACAGACAATTTTTATGTTATTAGATTCAATTTTAAGCATGATTTACATTGGTAAAGCATGAAATTTTATTTAGGCCTCAAATTTAACATAAGCATGTGATCTTTAATTTTATGCAATTGTACAACCTACAAATTTCTCTGAAATTTGTTGTGATATCGCTGAGCTTAAGGGAGATAACTATAAGGTCTGGAAGGAGAGAGTTCTCCTTCATTTGGGGTGGATGGACATAGACTATACTATTAGGAAAGATGAACCACCGGCACTCACTAATACCAACACTACAACAAACATCACACTTTATGAATGATGGGAGCGATCTAATCGACTAATCATGATGTTCATTAAAACTAAAATTTCAGTTGGTATTCGTGGATCCGTTGATCATCATGAAAAGTTCTGAGACTTGTTGAAAGCCATTGATGATCAATTCGTCACTTCAGACAAGGCACTAGAAAGCACCCTAATCATGAAGTTCTCATCCCTAAGGCTCACTAGTGTGAAAGGTGTACGCGAGCACACCATGCAAATGAGGGACACTATGGCTCAATTGAAGAAACTTGAGGTTGAAATATCAAAATCCTTCCTAATTCACTATATCCTGAACACCCTTCCGCACCAATACCGACCCTTCAAAATTTCATACAACACACATAAGGATAAATGGTCAACTAATGAACTCATGACCATGTGTGTTCAAGAGGAAGGGAGACTGGTGTGGAACTGGGAGAAAGTGCAATGCTTGCAACGCGTGGAAAGGGAAAATCTCAAGTCACTAAGAAAGGGAAAGGTAAAGTACCTCCCCAAGCCGATATCAAGAAGGATTCCAAGTGTTTATTTTGTAAAAATAAGGGACACATGAAGAAGGAATGTGGCAAATTTTAGAAATGGCTTGCGGAAAAAGGTAATCCAATCTCGTTTGTTTGTTATGAACCCAATATGCTTAATGTCAATATTAACACCTGGTGGATTGATTCTAGATCAATAATTTACATTTCAAATTCCTTGTAGGGTTTTCAAAACCTAAGGAAGCCAGTGGCAAGTGAGCAAAACATCTTATCAGGAAACAAGATGGGCTCACGTGTGGAAGCTATAGGAACATGCTATTTAACTTTAAGTAGTGGCTTTGTTTTAGAATTAGAAAAGAACTTTTATGTTCCAAGTTTTTCTAGAAACTTGAGTTTAGTTATAAGGCTTGTACATTTTGGATATTAGTTTAACTTTTCAAACACATCTTTTAGTTTGTTTTATAAATCTGATTGTCTTGGGAATGGTACTTTGTCTAATGGTCTTAACTGCATTAATTTACAAAACAATGTCACTCATGATTCAATTCATGTTCACACTGGCACTAAAAGATGTATTATTAATGAGGATTCCTCTAAATTATGGCACCAAAGATTATGTCATATCTCCATAGAAAGAATTAAAATATTAGTAAATGGAGGGATACTTAATACTCTGGATTTTACTAATTTTGAGACTTGTGTGGACTGCATAAAGGGAAAGTAGACCAACAAATCAAAGAAAGGTGCAAATAGGAGTTCAGACATAGTAGAGATCATACATACTAATATATGTAGCCTAGACTTAGACTCACATGGTTAGAGATACTTCATCTCTTTTATATATTATTACTCATGATATATGTATCTCTACATGCTTCATAAAAAGAACGAAGCATTAGATGCCTTTAAGATCTTTAAAGCTGAAGTAGAGAAACAATGTGGCAGGCAAATTAAGATCATGAGATTAGATAGAGGTGGAGAATATTATGGTAGATACACAGAAGATGGACAAGCACCTAGGCCATTCACAAAATTT
Organism: Pinus taeda; assembly: GCA_000404065.3. Classification (NCBI taxonomy): domain Eukaryota; kingdom Viridiplantae; phylum Streptophyta; class Pinopsida; order Pinales; family Pinaceae; genus Pinus; species Pinus taeda. Next base: position 68,116 of record APFE030167135.1, on the reverse strand, counting down.
CTTCAAGAGCCTAGGATTGTTGCCCAATACACCATGCCTGGTTCACCCGACGAGAATGGTGTAGCAAAAAGAAGAAACCGGACATTATTAGACAGGGTGTGCAGTATGCTTAACGGCTCCAATCTTCCTAAATCCTTGTGGACTAAAGAACTTAAGATGGCAGTGTATATATTAAACTGAGTTCCAACCAAGTTTTTTCCTAAAACACCATTTGAATTATGGAAAGGTTGGAAACTGAGTTTGCGACATATGCGCATTTGGGGATGCTCATCTGAAGTAAGAATTTATAATCCACAAGCGAAGAAGCTGGACCCAAGGACCATTAGTGAGTATTTCATTGGATATGTTGAAAGGTCTAAAGGTTACAAATTTTATTGTCCATCTCACAGCACTAGGATTGTGGAGTCAAGAAATCCAAAGTTTTTTGAAAATGACTTGATCATTCAGAGAGATCAAACTAGAAACATAGTTTCGGAGAAGGATCATTTAGAATCTCAACCTTCCACCTCAAATGATAGATTGGTTATTGTTCATAGCACCCCTCAAGTACAAACAGGTGTTGAACAACCAATTGTTGAAGTTCCACTAGGTGCTGACGACATTCCAGGAGATCAGGTAGTTCAAGAGTTGCCAATAACTTTTGAACAATGAGTTGAACCACATACTTCTCAGAAAGATAATCGTACAACATTAAGAAGACCTACTAGACCAAAGAGATCAGCAATCCCTGATGATTATGTTGTGTATCTGCAAGAATCTAACTACAACATTGAAGCCGAAAATGATCCCAAGTCCTTTTCACAAGCCATAAGTTGCAAAGAGTTGGAATTATGGTACGATGCCATGAAGGAAGAGATGAATTCTATAAAGAGTAACAGAGTCTAGGATCTTGTTCAGTTGCTTAATGGTGCAAAATCCATTAGATGTAAATGGGTCTTTAAGACAAAGAAAGACTCATTGGGAAACATTGAGAGATACAAGGCAAGACTCATTGCTAAGGGATTAACTCAGAAAGAAAGAATTGATTACACGAAGACTTTCTCTCCTGTATCTAAGAAAGATTCCTTGCATGTTATTTTGGCAATAGTAGCCCATTTTGACTTAGAGTTGCAATAAATGGATGTGAAAATGGCATTTATCAATGTAGATCTAGAAGAGGAGGTTTACATGAAACAACTTGAAGGATTCCCCTCTAGTGATGGTGAGCAATTGGTTTTCAAGCTCAAGAAATCCTTATATGATTTAAAACAAGCCTTTCGCCAATGGTATTTGAAATTCCATAATGTAATTTCTTCATTCGGTTTTGTAGAAAACATTATGGATTAATATATATACCTGAAATTCAGTGGGTGTAAAATCTATTTTCTTGTTTTATATGTGGATGACATTTTGCTAGCAACCAATGATAAGGGTTTTCTGCATGAGGTGAAGCAATTCCTCTCTAAAAATTTTGATATGAAGGATATGGGTGAGGCATCTTATGTCATTGGCATTAAGATCCATAGAGACAGATTCCGAGGCATCTTCGGTCTGTCTCAGGAAACCTATATTAATAAATTTTTAGAGAGATTTCAGATGAAGATTTGTTCACCAAGTGTCACTCCCATTGTCAAGGGTGATAGGTTCAATTTGAACCAATGCCCGAAGAATGACTTTGAAAGGGAAAAAATGAAGGACATTCCATATGCTTCTGCTATTAGAAGCCTAATGTATGCACAGGTCTGCACAAGACCTGACATTGCATTTGTTGTAGGAATGTTGGGACGATATCAGAGTGATCCATGTTTAGACCACTAGAGAGATACAAAGAAAGTAATGAGGTACCTTTAAGGAACCAAAGGCCACATGCTTATGTATAGATGGACAAACAATTTGGAAGTAATTGGCTACTCATATTCTGACTTTGCTGGATGTGTTGATTCACGCAAATCAACATCAAGATGCATTTATATGATGGCCATTGGAGTTGTATCATGGAGTAGTGCCAAGCAGACCTTGACTGCCACTTCCACTATGGAAGCCAAGTTCGTCTGCTTTTTCTAGGCTACTTTACATGGTGTATGGCTTAATAGTTTCATTTCTAAGCTTAGAATTATGGATTCTATCTCTAATCCATTGAGAAGGTATTGTGACAATTCATCTCCTGTTTTTATGGCTAAAAACAAAAAAAGTGGGAGTTGAAGTAAACACATCGACATCAAGTATTTAGCTATAAGGGAATGTGTTAAAGAAAATAAAGTGGTCATTGAGCACATCAGCACTGAGTTGATGATCGATGATCCTTTGACTAAAGGCATGCCACCATTAAAATTCAAGGATCATGTAATGAATATGGGACTTGGTTCCATTATGTAGTTTCTCATTGTACGCAAAATGTTATTTTAATGAAATTCTTAATTATCGTGATGTTTTCCTCATATTTATGTGCACCTTAATTTGATTTGAGAGAATTTGTCTGTGTAGGACCAAGAATAAACATAAGGTTTATTCATTAAGAAATTGTTGCCACATAAATTATAATAGAAATAAAAACATAGTAATACATGGAAGATAATTCTCGCCATTAGAGGACTTATCACCATGACTTATGTATCTATTACTTAATATACATTATCAATGGATTTTAAGATGAGACATTAGATTAGAAGTATGGACCAAGTGGGAGAATGTTAGCTCCCTGTATCCGGTTCTCATGGAAATCGTCTTGTGAGATTCCTTTTCTTTTTGGGAGCTCCCGGAGTGGTCCATTACTCCTTCTAAATCTCTCTACCATGTTCTGTGGAACACTTGACACGTGGCCACAACAAGCTTGATGGAAGCTTGGCTATAAAGACTATCGTTTGGTCCCCACACTCACTGCTCAATCCCCTTCAATCTTACACCATCAGATCAGAGCGAGCAGAGTTTGGAAGTGTCAAATGGGTGAAATAAATCTGTGATAAATGTTGCAGATCTTTCCGTGCTATTTTCTACAGGACCTTACACATTTGGGAACAATCTACTTAGATCCTCCTTTTTTGTAATTGTTGTTTTTATTTGGAGTTGAAGCTAAGAAACTGGAGAAAATTATAAATAGAAAGTATGGTACTGCGTGAGCTTTGAGCTTAGGTTTTGGCAATTTCGTTGGTTGTTCCATCGAATGTGTAAGCCTGTTAAAGAATAAACAGTATCAGAGCATGAGCAAGCATCAATGGCCAGAGGTATGATTTCTTGGGCATTCAAGTTTTTTCTGATTCTTTTAAGTATTTATTCCACATTATAGAATCGTTATTCAACTAACACCAAATCCGTCAATATTTCTCTCAAAAGATGATTTCTGAAACTTCTTTTAGATTTCCCAATGCTTCTTGATTGATTCTTATGCACCATATAAATCTTTGCTAAGTCTATATTTTTACACTATAGCTACGTAGATGACATCACTTTTGTGCAATGATATGATATGCTTCACACTTTTCCGAATATAATAGGAAAATTTGCATGTCAATGTTGTACGACTATTGGCATAAGAATATGAGTTACTAAAATATTAAAATGTGAAATATAAACAAATCCACATTATTAGCTGTATTATTTGTTAAACAACCAAATGGCCTTTTTATTTGTTCCTGATGCATTTTGATCTTCCCAGGAGAAATGTAGATGTTGACAAGCCAGTGACCAATCGAGATTCCATGGTATTATTTGAAAAGACTCTACACAACTTCTCACCTCATGATCATAACAAAGCACAAAGATATTTTGCACCTGACTAACTGTAATAATGGGGCCATGCTATGCTATGCCATGCGCACATGCAGATCACTAGATTGAACTACCAGGGGTAGAGATTAACATACACATAGCTTTTTAAGATCATGTTTAGGATTTCCTAAGGTTTCCTCTACTACCAGAATGGTACAATTGTTTAGAATATTTCATTAAAATCTTCTTCCGAATATCAACCAAAGAAAGGCTTCCCCTACCACCAGAATGGTGCAATGGTTGAGAATCTTTCCATTCAAATATTCATTTGAATATCAAGCGAAGAGTCGTGGGATGTGGCTAAGAGCAGCTGTCCACAAAGGATTTGATAGCTTAGGTATAAAATTCTAAAATCTATAACGTTTAAGGAGACCAAAAGAATTTCTGATGGAAATAAAAAAGAAGAGAGGTATGTATTAAAGTGATTAATTTTAAGATTAAAATAATTTCCGATTAAGTTCTAAAATTTAGAGTTTAGAATGTAATATCAAAATCTATCACCAAAAGTTAAGATTTAGAATTCATTTAAAGTTAATTTTTACATTGAAGTTGTAATATACTTAATAAATTTTAATTATTAATTTGAGTAATAAAAGTAGAAGTCATAGATAACAAAATTAAGATGTGAAATAATTGTTAAAATATATATTTAGATTAAATGAATATAAAAGAAATTTATTATTAGGTAAAAAAATTTAAATTTATATCATGTTTAAAATAGTTATAAATTTGTCTTTGAGCTAATTTGGATAGATGGGGATGGGTGCTCTGTTAAGGTACTCCTTGATGTGAAATCATTGGTTCAATTCCCTGTTGGGTTTGGGTGATATATTCGACATGATGAGCATGTAGTCCCACAAAGCTTACAAATAAATTTAGTTATAATTATTTACATTACTTTTAAACATCTATGGGTAAAAATCCAGCCATGTTAAGGGCTAGTGTGACCCAAGCTACTACAATGATGTCTAGGCTTGGGTCATGCTTTCTCAAACCAAACGTTATGTATATAGATAATTGTTAAAATACTATTATATTTAATTAATTTATTATTATAACAATTACAAATGATTTTTTTATTGATTTCATCTATTAAACGTTGAATTTCATGGTGCACATAATACTTTATGATAAGTCCATATTCAATTGAGTTGTCCTGTGGATCAAATCAAAATTCATTTATCTTTAATTTTCACTATACAAATATATGTATTAGTAAATGAGAAAAGTTCAAAATAATTTAACATTTTATAATATTTTATTTTTCTTTCTATCACTCGATGAAGGATGAAAACAAAAAAAAAGAACAAGATTGAGATGGGGCTACTACTTAACTGGTACTTTCTCCTCCAAACAATCCCATCTCGTAACTAGATTGGCTTCTCATTCAGAATTAGATCCTTTATGGTAGACACTTTGGACAACAGGCTTATAGCCAAAAGTAACTACGTTTCTCTTCTACTACCCAAACCTTGCATCTCGGCAAAATTTGAATAAAAGAGGCTATGAGGAGACATCATGGTGTTGTATGTGCAAACAACAACAAGAAATAATTGATCACTTACTAGGTTACTACGTTTTTTCACATAGCCTTTGGAGAAAAGTTATCTCTATTTTCAACAAAGTAGACAACATAAAGGAAGACGTAGCCGAAATGGTAAAAAATTAGCCAATCGACCCCTACAGAAGCTAGCTAATAAAAATATTGTGGAAAATAATCACATGTCTGATGGTTTGGGCTATATGGAAAGAAAGGAACTAGTGTATCTTCAACAATATTCAAAACTTTGGACAACCTTTTTCTACCCTTGCACAAGAAAATAGAGGATATTATGTTCCTAAACAACTTGGCTAAGAAAGACTTTCCCACTATCCCCCAGGAGAAAGCCATCATTAACTAGTGGAAATTCAAGCTATCACCCAACTCCAACCCCCTTCCTCCCTAAAGAAGTTAACCCCATATGCTTGGATACCCCCTCCAACGCTTCACTACAAGCTGAATTTTGATGGGGCATCTAAAGGCAACCCAAGTGAAGCTAGAATATTTAGAACCATTAGGAAATGTAAAGAAAATATTATATGCATATACAGAGGATATATAGGCCATGAAAACAATAATGCTACAATGTTGGAAATGTAGAGGAGGAAAGCACAAAATTCACACACAAACATAAGTGAAGCTAGAATATTTAGAGTAATGAGGAACTACAAAAAAAACATCATATGCGTATACAGGGGATGCAGAGGTCATGAAAACAATAATGCTACATTGTTGGAAATGTAGAGGAGGTAAGCACAAATTTCACGCACAAACATAAGTTGTTTCTCTTCTCCATTAGACACAAAAACTTGATTGATTACAATTGATCCAAATGTGATGTATTTATTCTATCTAACTAGTGGCTTAATTGAAGCTCGCTCAAACTAACTATATCATGCAAACTCACACTAACTTGGCTTCACTAAATCTAGAATAAACTGAAAATAAATCATACCCTTCTTTATATTGTTGTGAATGTGGGAGTAATTACCTAATTTTATCACTTTCCCTTAACTATGACAAAAAAACTATGACATGACTCGTCTTAACTTAGACACGCCTACTAGTCTAAGTCTCAGCTAGGCTTACAACTGCTAAGTTTACACCTAACTAGTACTTGTACACAACATATATCTTTTAACATCTAAAATTCCCTAGGAAGATTCTTGGTAGAATGCTATGAGCTCAAGAATGATGTTATTAAGGTCCCTGAACCAAATGCAACTTTTCCTAATGGAAATGAACAATAGGCTCACAAGAACTAAATGACAATTGTGACCTCCTCATGATACTAAATGCTCCTCTGGTTTTTACAAGCCCATACATGTCGATGCCACATATTCTAAAAAACAGATATGCATGTACAATTTCCTTTTTACTTTTCATTTTCCATCATGTTCTCTTGTTTTAGTACCACGTTGAAGAAAGGTGGTAATGGAAAACTAGAGTATTGAGTAATTTTGTATTTTGTAATAAATACTTTGTTCTTCCTTTTGTCACTTTGGAACAATTAAATTTATTTGTATTGTTTTGTTTCGCTAGAAGGAGGCGAACATGAATTTCTCATATTTAAAATGTAAATCTATATTATCAAGCAATACTAATCTTTATTTCACAAAAGAAAAAGTTTCCCAAAAGATATGTGTTGCTATATTTTCATTATCCCAATGATAGATTCCCATGCTAAAAGATTTTCTTATCCATGCTTATTAAAGTAAGTAAAACAAATGCCATATGAAAGGATTAATATAAGTCCATTATTTATATCCATTAAAATTTATAAAAAAATCAAATTAAAGGTAAAAATAAATCCATCTATATTACCTAATTAAAAAATTAAAGCATAAATCCATCTATACTACCTAATTATAAGTAAAATTTGTATTCAAGTAGAACCTACTAAAAATTTATTCAAGAAAATTATCTCAATGCTATATTATAAGAAAAATACATAACCCAAAATTAAATTGCATTTTTCACTATATATTGAACCATTTAAATTATATATCCTACAATAGAGTATATCAAATCTTTAAATATTTTTCATCAAATAAAATACCATAGCCTACCCAAAACCTTGGTTTTCAATACTATATATGCATTAACCTTTAAATGGGTTTCATCAGAACAAATACCATGGACTTGAACAATATTTATGGGTAAAATTTCTCCTCTTTGCTTGAAAATAAGTGAATATGGTGTGGCTATTTACACCCAAAATTAATGATGGGTTTTTGGAATAAGGTGAAACATGTGATAATATATAATATAAATTATTAATTCATCTCAAAATACTATCCTAAAATTTTTCCTTTTCTCTATATTTTCCCCTCAAAAATACCTTGTTAAGGGCCTAAGGCCTTAGTTTTCATTCTTTGACCATTGTTAAGGCCCAAAATCACCTAGCAATACTTCCTAACATTCGTAATATTCCCAATGGAAGGCCTAAAATCCATTATGTAAGTTGTGTATTGTGGCTAAAGTTCTCATTCGTGGTCATTCACAGAATACACCTCATTCACAACTTAAGTGATTTATTTTCATCCTTGAACCATTTTGAATTCCCTAAGACCTATATGTGGTTTGTAATACATCCTATTGAGGGGACTCATATTAGTGGAAATATAGATATCCCTTTCTAAGATTATTTATGGTGGTTTAGGCATTTTTCATGGCCCTTGAGCTTAATAAACATCACTTAGGGCCTAAGTACCTTTGTTTCATTATGGACAATTCTTAGGTCTCCCAAACCAATTTATGGTACACAAGAACTTTATAAAAAACCTCACATTCCTAATTGGACTCTGAAGATCCCATATAGAGGTCATGTGTGATGATTTTGGGTTTCAACCATAAACACCGAGCTAAAGAAACAACAATATATGATGGTCTAAGGCCCTTGATTTTAACCCTCAATCATTATCAAGGCTTCAATACCTATCCATGGTATGAAATACCTCCTAATCATACTCATATTTGTAATGGGAAACCAAATATATCCCAAAGAGATCATGTATGATGGTTAGAGACCTCACACATAATTTTTGATTTGAGAAGACTCATTCAATGCTTAAGGTCCTTGTTTTCCTCAGTCGATGATCATTAATACTTACAATCTTATGGTGAAAAACACCTCCTAAATATGCTCATGTTCCTAGTTGGAGTTCAAAGATTCCTTATAAAGATATGCATGATGGTCTGAGGCATTATCAATGTCTATCAATCCCTATAAGAATCCCTGAAGAATTCAAGATTCGATTTACCCCTCAATCATTTTCATGGACAAATATCCCCTATAAAGGTTATGCACAATAGTTCTAGGCCTTGATCATGGTCTTTGAGCTAAAATGCCTCATTTAGGGCTTACAAACCTCTCTTATTTCCCGTAACCATTTTCAAGGTTCTAAGATTAGTTAATCATGTGAAATACCTCATAAGAGTATTGGGATTCAATCAAAATCAAAAGTATCCTATGTAAGTAATGTTAGTAGTTTAAGGACTTTCATACTGGTTTAAGAAGCCTCACTACATGCCCAAATTAATTTCTTTCATCTCTTAACTATTTTCAGGCCTTGCAACCCATCTAAAAATATCCTAAAAACTATACAGGATGGTTGTAAAACTAATTTAATGTTCTATCCTATTGTAAAAAATAATTGAGAATTAATATAAAATCTATATATTATATTTAATATCAACACTATAATGCTACACTGCTATGCTTGATATTTCCAAAAATAAAAAATTACATTATTATAATTTGAAATGAACAAAAACTATTTTAAATATTATATTGACATAAACATCATAACTACATGGGCAAAACATTGCAAATAAATAATTAAAACTAAGTAATAGGATGGAATATAATGAATTACATAAACATCATAACAACATAAATTAATTGACAAAACTTTGTGCATAAAACTTATAATAATCAAAACTAAGTAGCAAGATGGAATATAACGAATTTCATATTTAAATATTTGACTTCGTTGAGTACAATGAGGAGATAGGAGTGAAAGATCCGACGAAAATAACCGGAATGAGTAAAATTTGTATCGGTGAATATATCTTTGGTGAACTTGATCAATTGCCACTTTATTCTTTCTTTTTTTCCAAGTTTTAAAAGGTGGTAAATCTCCGAGGCCATAGGTTGATACAGTGATTACGTTAATTTAAATAGCTATTGAAAATACTAATATTAATGAGGGGTTGAGTCTATTTGTGTTGGAGCTTTAATATGGAAGGTTCTAAAGTATATTGATATATTGTTATTGATATATTGTTCTTTTATATTCATAAGGAATTATTATATAGATTTTTTTTTTTAAATTTTTTTTTATTTTGAGCGAGAGGATTTATTCTTGTAAAAATTTTTAGTAATTATTTATTAAATTCATTTTATAGTTATTATTTTAGATTTTTAAAAAAATCTATTTTGGTTGACATGATCAAAACTTCAATTTGGAATATCTTTAGGCATCATACTAAGATGTAAAATGAGCCTCAGAGTTCAATCATTATAGATCTATAAATCAATTAGGTATATGATTCAACCAAGCCTTGCTTAATTATATTTGTATATTAATTGTTATATAGATTAATATTGATTTCTTTCATGGTAATAGTATATGCTAATTAAAAGTTTTTTTTTTTAGGGCATACCATTTGAGGTATATTTAGAGAGTATTAATGTTTTCTATGCCTTATTATGAGTTTTTCCCTAGTATATATTGTTATTAAATATATGTTTTTTCGAGTTTTTACATGTTCATTATTCACCCCATTTCCTGGAAGGGTAGCACAAGAATCGAACCCAAGATCTCGGGTTCAATAAGACTTCATTTCCATAGCCATTGCCACTTGAGCTACCCCATGCTGACAAAAAAATCATATAAATTAATTAAAATATAATTTTATTTAAAATATTGTATTATTATTATAAAAAATAATTATTATATAATTAAACCATGCATGTAACAAAATTATTAAAGATAGTGATCATCTTTAATTTGTAATTGGAAATTCTTAAATAGCATTGGTTAAATGTGATAAACTATACCATTAATTATTACATACCACATTCACCAAAAATACAAGCTTTGATATTTTTTATTAATTATAATTTGATTTAAAACAACATTAATTTATTCAAATTAATATCAAAATTAATTTATGATATTACTTAAAATAAAGGTTAAATCTTACCATCCTCATATTAATAATTAAATTAAAACTGTTAAAATCTTATTTCAAAATAACCAAATATATGAATATAATTTTTTTTCCTCAATAATACAAAAATATTAAAAAAATGAAAATGAAGGCTGTATTTCTGAAAGTCTATCTATCATTATTTAGAAAATCTTCGGCTAAATCACATAAATAATCATTTGTAGAAGATTTTTGAACTAACCAGTGTGGTTCATGGTCAAGAGAAGTTTTTACACAAGCCATGAATCTAAATTTAATATTTTATTCAATTAAATAATTATATTGTTACAGTTTTACACTTGTTTTAATATAAATATTCGTAAATTTAATAATTTATATTAATTTAGATTTCCATAGATTTTAAAAATATAGATTAAAGTTAACTATTGATTTTACTGTTTTCCGCTTGGATACCCAAAATCTACTGTTTGCACAAGTTATACATGCTATTACAATGAGCAACCATCAGCATTATTACAATAAGCAACCATCTCTAATGCTGGTATAACATAGTAACTGTAGTTTAAACAAACAAGAGAAGGAATAAAACTTGTGAAAAACAATGTCCACGTACATGCAGTATTGTATTGTATCTCAAAAGATGCATTTGCGCCATTATATTCTATAAATTGTATAGCATCAGTTTATATTCTACAGACTTCTACCGACGTTTGAAAGGGGAAAGCCTGTAAAAAAAAAATTGAGCATACCTATACGACATTGTATTTCGAAAGACGCATTTGTGGCATTATAGTGTATAAAATATATAGCATTGTTATGTATATTGTGCGGCTGACATTTTTTATAGATGACTTTGTTTATTCCGGCACCTAAGAGGCATTTTCCGGATCATCAACTTCCATCTATCACTTAAACTTTATAACGTAGACTTGGAAATTTGAGCTGCCAACCCAAATGCCCAGTAATATTCATTTGCAGAAGAAAAGGGAACAGGTTGCAGATCCTGAGAATATGGCGATATCTTCAACTGATAAAGAGAGGATTATTCTACTACCAAACTTATACTTATGATCGTGGATGTCAAATCAAAATTCAAAAGGTCTTCTATTTCTATTCGGCTGTTTTGTCAGCCCAACTGTGGAGCTTGCATTTCAAGTCGTCTATATCCAGCTTAGATGCCTTTACCACCTGTAAAAACAGTAAATCATATCAAAATCACGTAGCTGCTTCAAATAAAAAACCGCAGTGAATTCTAGGAAAAAATATTGTTTTCCAACACTTGCAATTACTGTAAACAAAAGATTCTCAAGTGAATTACGTGACTTCGGCATTTATCGGATTTCTGCATTGGACACGGTAAAAATAAAAAAATAAAAAGTGTCATATTGTCAGATTGGCATTACTGGTACATCAATCGGAGTAAACTAATATATTTTATCCATAAAACTTTAAGTTTGAATCGATAGTAGCTGATTTGGAGCAACCCCTAGGGAGAAATTATCGGATTTGTCCATAGCCTATTTCACACAACGTGGAAAAATGAATATAAATTGCAAAAGAAACTATACAATTCTTCCGCAAACAGGAAAACCTAATTCTATTAACAAATGAAATAATTTAAAAAACCAATGCATTAGCGTCAATGCCCAGAATACCTTGTTTAAGAAAAATAAAAAAAACCACTTACAAAGAAAAATGAATCTAGATAAACCAAAAACAAAACAAAAAACTTCCCTGATCCTAAATTCATTTATCGGAAAGTAAGCATGAGAATTACTAAACTATTTACTGGAGAGGAAGAATCTTGGCAGTTTATATATATATATTATATATATATATATATATATATATATATATATTATGTATATATTACCTTCACTTGGATATTATGAAGAACTCTCTCTTTGGTGAAGCATTTATCTGAATGGAGAACGGCCAGACTCTCGTTTTCCAATACCTCAAACAGCTTTGAGGTAAGACCTGTTGAACTCTTGAGAGTGATGATTCTAATCCAAAGTTGATCCGACCCACCTTGCGGGTCTATTCTCAATGCTGGGAAACTAGACGGTTGCCAAACAGCCGAATCAACTGATTCCACGTGTCTGCTTCCCTCACCCATTTTCATTGCTATCTCAGGCCCAACAACCCTTGCGTGGTGGGTTTATAAAACTATCTCAGAAGACGGACCAGTTGGACACATTATTTGTTTATGTGAGATAGAAAAAACATATAACCCTAAACTGAAATTCAAGGACAGATTATCTGAAATTCCAAATATAGTTACTCGGCCTTTTTCTAAATAGGAAAAGGCACCGCTGCCTCAATGGGCTTCGGTACGATGGACTGAAGGTTTGCAAACAGCAGATCCGTCTGTAATTCTCTGAGAAGACGATTTCTGAAACTTGTCAGATTTCTCAATGCTTCTTCGTCGCATCTTATGCACCATACAAAGCTTTGGTAAGTCTACATGTCTACACTGTAGCTATGTAGATGACATCTCGTTACTAGGGAGATGACATCATTTTTGTGCGATGATATGATTTGTTTCAAAGTTGTCATGTCAACGCTGTTAGGAATATAATAGGAATATTGTCATGTCAACGCTGTTAGGAATATTGGCATAAGAATACGAGCTACTAAACTATTAGCATGTGAAATATTAACAAATCAGTATTATTAACTGTATTATTTGTTAAGCAACCAAATGGCATTCTCGTTTGATCCTGATGCATTCTTATCTTCCCAGGAGTATTGTAGATGTTGAAAAGCCAGTGACCAATCGAGATTCCATGGTATTATTTGACAAGATTACGACTTCTCAACTCATGATCAGAACAAAGAACAAAGAGATCTGTCACCTGATTGACCGTAATAATGGGGCGATGCCCTGCTATGCCATGCGCACATGCAGATGGCTAAATTGAACTGCAAGGGGCAGAGATTGTACTATTGCATAAAAGTTGTTAACGTACAAATAACTTTTTAAAATTATGTTCAGGATTTCCTAAGGTTTCCTCTACTACCAGAATGGTGCAATTGTTTAGAATCTTTCATTCAAATCTTCTTCCGAATAACAACCTAAGAAAGGCTTCCTCTACCACCAGAATGGTACAATGGTTGAGATTCTTTTCACTCAAATGTTCATCCAGATATCAAGCGAAGAGTCATGGGACGAGGCTAAGAGCAGTTGTCTGCAATGGATTTGATAGCTTAGATATAAAATTCTAAAATCTATCACGTTTAAGGAGACCAAAAGAATTTCTGATGGAAATCCGAAAGAAGAGGGGCATGTATTAAAGTGATTAATTTTAAGATTAAAATAATTTCTGATTAAGTTCTAAAATTTAGAGTCTAGAATGTAATATGAAATTTCATCCTCAGAAGTTAAGATTTAAAATCCATTTAAGGTTAATTTTTTACTTTGAAGTTGTAATATACCTAATAAA
>APFE030167135.1:43062-54188 GCA_000404065.3 Pinus taeda | reverse complement strand
TCATCTATTAAACCTTGAATTTCATGGTGTACATAATACTTTATGATAAGGTCATCTTCAATTGAGTTGTCTTATGGATTAAATCAAAATTCATTTATCTTTAATTTTCACTATATAAATATATGTATTAGTAAATGCGGAAAGTTCAAAATAATTTAACATTTTATAATATTTTATTTTTCTTTCTATCAATGGATGAAGGATAAAAACAAAAACAAAAACAAGGCTAAAATGGGGCTACTACTAGCTAGTACTTTCTCCTCCAAACAAGCCCATCTCATAACCAGATTGGCTTCTCATTCAAAATTAGGTCCCCTATGGTAGACACTTTTGACAACAAGCTTATGGCCAAAAGTAACTACCTTTCTTTTGCTATTATCCAAACACTGCATCTTGGGAAAATTTGAATAAAAGAGGCTATGAGGAGCCAGCATGGTGTTGTATGTGATAACAACAACAAGAAATAAATTACCACTTACTCGGTTCCTTTGTTTTTTCACATAGCCTTTGGAGCAAAATTATCTCCAGTTTCAACAAAGCACACAACATATAGGAAGACGTAGTCGAAATTGTCAAAATTTAGCCAATCAACCCGTACAAAAGCTAGCTAATGAAAATATTGTGGCAAGTAATCCCATGTCTAATGGTTTGGGCTATATGGAAAGAAAGGAACCAGTGTATCTTCAACAATATTCGAAAATTTGGACAACCTTTTTCTCCCCTTGCACAAGAGAATGAAGGAAACTATGCTTCTCAACAACTGGACTAAGCAACACTTTCCTACTATCCCCCCGAAGAAAACCATCCTTAACTAGTGGAAATTCAAGCTATCACACAACTCCAACCCCCTTCCGCCTCAAAGAAATTAACCACAGAAGATTGGATACCCCCTCCAACGCTTCCGTACAATCTGAATTTCAACAGGCATCTAAGGGCAAGCCAAGTAAAGCTAGAATATTTAGAACCATCAGGAACTGCAAAGAAAACATCATATGCATATACAGGGGCTACATACGCCATGAAAACAATAATGCTATAGTGTTGGAAATGTAGAAGAGGAAAGCACAAATTTCACACACAAACATAAGTTGTTTCTCTTCTCCATTAAACAAAAAAGTATGATTGGTTACAATTGATCCAAATGTGATGTATTTATTTTATCTAACTAGTGACATAATTGAAGCTCGCTCAAATGAAGTTCATCATGCAAACTCACACTAACTTGGCTTCACTAAATTTAGAATGAACTCAAAATAAATCATTCCCTTCTTTATATTACTTTGCATGTAGGAGTAATTACCTAATTTTATCACTTCCCCTTAATTATGACCACTAAACTAGGACATGACTCATCTTAACTTAGACATGCCTACTGGTCTAAGTCTCGACTAGGCTTACAACTCCTAAATTTCCTCTATGAAACTCAAATACATTTTTTTATAATGGTTTAGTGAATATATCATCCAAATCATCTCTCAATTTAGAAGGATCTAAATAAATTTTCGCATTGCTCACAAGTTCTCTTATAAAATGGTATCTTGTATCTATATGTTTCTATTTTGATGGAACAATTTATGCTTCTATAGTGCAATGGTTGAGGTGTTTTCACAATGGATTTTTGTTAGCTCTTCTTGCTTTTGTTGGACTTCATCCAAAGCTCTATGTAACTATATTGCTTGACTCATTGTTGATGTCATTGCCAGATATAATTCTTCAACCTATGAAAGTGTCACAATAGGATGCTTCTTAGATGCCCATGAGATTACTCCTTAAACAAGATGAAACACGTAACCAAAACTGATTTTGTTGTCATCCAAACTTCCTACTAAATAATTTTCAGTACATCCAACCAAATCTTTATTTTTTGTGCTTGCATATAATATACCACAAATTTGTAGCTCCTACTATGTATCTAAAGATTTTTTTACCAACTTTCCAATGTGACTCTATTGATGACACCATAAATCTATAAATCAGAATAATTCAATGCATAAAATCCATCCTTGTAGCTATGAGATATAGAAGCCTACAAATATAGAAAATTTAAAATCACTTCCACCTTATTTAAGAGAATATGGAAAGATTAAGCTAGAATTCGTTACATGTTACTTTGCTTTTTTCAAAAGAATCACCTCAGAAATGCCCAACTATGAGAGATGTGGTAATGATATTAGAGAGTCTTCATGATGATTTGGTGGAAAATACATAGTTGGATTTACATATGAAAATTCATCATCCTTACCTAATTTTGTACTTGTTTCTATTGGTGTAGGAATTGGCTTACAACTTTCCATTCTTAATCTTTTTAAAAATTCTTTTCCATGTTTACTTTGACAAATCAAATGTAACAACCTTCATAAAAAATGATGAAAAAAATATATATAAGATGAAGGTCATGGGACACGTATTCCACATGTATTCCATTTTGAATGTTTGAAAAAACATCATAGCGGGTGTTCATTTCAATTATTATGGCTAAAGGAAATTGGCAAAGGCAATGGAAAAGACTTTGAAAAGGAAAAGTGGCATTGATTGGTATCTTATTTATGAAAATAAAAGGAAATTAGGATAAAAGGAAAGTGAAAGGTGGCAGGTTACATGTGACGAGGAAATTAAAGGAAAATAATCGAAAATTGAAGAAATTAGAGGCCTCATTGATAAAAAGGATTCTAAGTATTAGTCGGTAACCTTTTTCCAGTTCAGTTTTTGGATCTCTCTATTCTCTCTCTCTCACTATTGTACACATAGAGTTTTCTTGGAGAACTCTAGCATTGGACAAAGAAAAGTAAAGGAAGGAAAAAGAAGGCAAAGGGAAGCAAAGATCAAGCAAGGAAGATAAGAATATAACATCTACAACGGGATTATTTGCAGGTATCAATTTGCATGTTTGATTTTCTTTCTAGCTTTTGTATGCATGGTACATGCATGTGTGTATTTAGATTTCTTACTATCATTAGCATGGGATTTTCTAGGTGTGACATTGTTCTTCAGCCTTGCCTTTCCATTTTCGGGTAGCCATGGTGTGATGGGTTCTCTTTTATTTGGTTAAGATGGATTGTGAGATGATTTCAAAACTAAGTGAGGTGATATCTGAAAGAGAGAAAACAAGGACTAGGAATCCATATACTAGACTGGGACTGCAGTAAAGCTATATTTTGTGTGCCTTAGTGGGCCTATGAATCCTCGACTGGTGAATTACGAGATGTACAGTACAACCTATAGGTATGTGCCCTCGATCAGGCTTAGGAATCCTTGACCAATTAGTGGTAGCATATACGGTAAATCCTAGAGGTGCAGTCTTGATTAGGCCTAGAAATCATCGATCATTGTATGGTGAGATACATTGTAAAGCCTAGAGACTAGGAGGCATCCAAATTTTTCATAGTGTAGGTGGAGAGATCTGAAGGAATTCATGCTTGTTTAGGGCCTAGTGATCCAGTAGTGATTTTGGTAAATCCTCATTGTATTGATGAGGGTTCAAGCCTAGTCATTTCGTGGAGATTGCGGTAAAGCCTAAGGAAGCCCTAATTTCTTTTGTTGTGAATTCCACATTCATGCTTCGAATATGGCACATGGGTGATTGGATGAAAGAAAGATTTAGTTCAACCCAATCTATGGTCAGGTGGTACGTGGAAGTCCCTAACTTGGTTGGCTTTTGCATAGGCTAATAAAAGCTCTTTTCCTCTTATGATTTATGTGTACATGTACTTTTTATTATGCGAATTTAATGATTGTTCGATTATTGTTAGTCTGTTGGTTATATGTTGGTTATAAGCATGGTTTTGTGATAGACCTAAGTCATGGCTCTTACCATGTGTTGATTAATGAATGAATGAATCATGAATTTATAACCTAATAGATGTTATTGTAGCTATTATGAGAAGGAACTAGATGTTCTTGATGATTTTTAGATAAGTATCAAACCCCTATGTTCAGGTTTGTTGTTATGACACGTAGATTGCATAATTGTGACATGTTTGACGAAATGCTTGTCATGGTTAGTAGGGGTCTAATCTAGTCATTAATCAAGTTTTTGCATTAGTACCTTTGTTCGAGTGTCATTTATCATTTTTGGAAGTTTCATGGAGTTCTGGGTAGTGGCCTAAGTCCTAGCCTTGAATAAGTGACACAAAATCCAAGGTCGTTGGCTCAAAACTATCTGAAAATGTCTGCAGTCATTGGCATGCCCTTTTTATGGGGGTGATTATAAGGAATCATTCACAAGTAGATATTGTCATGGGAGTGGATGGGGGTCTAGGTCAATGAAATGTCAAGTTGTCTCACGGGGGTGTCACCTAGAAGGGTTGGTTGGCCGTTAAAGATTATGTAGCATGTGTGGAAGGTCAGTTTGGTTTTTTTTTTGTCGGTTCCACTTCCTTAACTATACATGGGGAATTGAATTAGATCATACTATCCTCTCGTCAATTTTTTACTTGAACGGACCGGTTTACTTGGGTTAATATGGGAGGAGGGTGTTACAAGGTTGTAGTAGATCATGGTTCAACACTTGGAATCAATGGGAAAAATGGCTTTGTCATGCATACATGTCAGTTGCATATGTGTTATTTATGCTTGTGGACTATGTGCTTGTTGTGTATGGATGGTGATGGTCATTGTTTCCATTGTGTTGCCATGTAAGAGTTGATGATGTTGTTGTTGGGATCCTTTAGTCATGAATGCATATCAGTTTTATATGCATTTGCTATGCATGTCAGTGTGTATATGTTGTTATGCATGCATTGTCATGGTTATAGTTATGCATGTATAGTAGCTCGAACATGCATTATGAAGTCATTGTATGTAATTTGTGTCATCATGATGTTGTTCATTGTTATGATGATAATATGTTGGTAGAGAGAAAGTAGGAGATGCAGATCATCAAAATGAGGTTGCGGCACTAGACCTCAGGGTAAGATCAGATCATCATACATATTTGTATGGTAGGTATGTGGTTAATTGTTGTTATAAGAATTAGGGTTAATTAAATGCTTGTCATTCTATTCTTATTGTGGTTATATGTATGATAAATGGTAGCTCATCAATGTAGTTATATGCACATGTGTCAGATAGTCATGAAGGATAATAACATGTTGTTATATGCATTGTGGTCATATGCATGATGGTTGTGGTCATTATAGCTGAGGTTTTGATGTTATTTTTTTGTGATAATTTGGATTGAC
Organism: Pinus taeda; assembly: GCA_000404065.3. NCBI lineage: Eukaryota > Viridiplantae > Streptophyta > Pinopsida > Pinales > Pinaceae > Pinus > Pinus taeda. The sequence continues at coordinate 49,008 of APFE030167135.1, read as the reverse complement.
CTATGCGGATGGTTATGGTTATGACACTCAGGTATGAGTTAATATATTTTGATATTATGTCATACTAATCTAGACCAACTGTGCATATGTGATTGTTATGCAATAATGTCAATTGTTTATGATCTTACCATGTGAACATGTTAGCCAGTTACTATCATGGATATCATGAACTAATTTATGTTTGAGTTGATGTGTTGTGAAGTTATATCATGTTAATCTAGACTGGTTGTGTAGATAAGTAGCCTCCCCCCGCCTATAGCCCCAAGGGTTAGCTTAGTTGGTCAAATTCAATGCCTCGCCATTCGAGAGGTCACAGGGTCCACTCTCCCTGAAGCCCTCAGGGTTAGGCCTAGCTAGTGGTTCATGGGGCTAAATTCCCTTTGGGGTTGATCAACCTAGATTTTTTTATGGACATAGCTTCCACCCGTTGACGAGGGCGTTGGGGAACCATAACAAAAAAAATAAAATAAAGGATAGCCTCCCCTAAGATACTATAATATTCCTAATGGAAGATTTGTAGTGATAGCAAAGGCAAGTAATGCTTAGAAACTAATTCCTATGAACTCATTTTAATGAAAGAAAATAACAATATGGGAGGAGCCTGAATTGGTTGGAGAACAAAAAATGAGAAACGGCACGAAGATCAACTAGGGTTGAAAGTTTGCAGGCACTGACCTCCATGGTAGGGCATGGAGGAGGGAGCTCCACTCCCTCCTACAAGTAGGTTGTTACCACCTGTGGCAAGAAGGCAACGAAAGAAGTCAGAAGTCTTGATGACGAGGGGAAAGAGAGCAGGAGGGAGTCAAACATTGTGAAAATAAAAGCACAAAAGAAAAGGAAGAAAATGACAAGGAAAAGGGAGCAAAAACCAGGGCACAGGAAGGACCTTGTAAGCCCAAATTTGAGGTTACACCTAGGGTAATTCTGAATTATCCTACACTGTAGGCACATAGGGACCACATGCAAACTTATGCTATAATTTTTAAATTCATGGGAGTATGGCCCACTGAAAAAGATTTACAAACATGGATTAAATACCATTGGAAACCAAAAGGGAGCATTGACCTACATCTGGGGTCAAAAGGATTCTTTACAGTGGTCTTCACTAATATTGAGGACAAAGATAGAGTGTTCGAAGGAGGGCCCTACTTCTATGCAGCTGTTGGCCTATATATGAGGTTGTGGATGATGAACCTTGTCTCGGAGCAGGAGACTTTTACATCAGTTCTGGTTTGGGTAAGACTTTACTCCCTTCCTCTTGATTACTAGTGAACAAAATTGTTAACAGCCATATGTAATAAATTAGGACGTTTTGTCAAGGCTTTAGAAGCCACTAGAAGAGTCTGTGTGGAAATGGATCTCTCTAGAGCTCTACCAGATGAGTTGATCTTGGAAGTTTTTGATGAATAATGGGTGCAAACAATAGATTATGAACATATTCATTTTATATGTCGCAGATGTCATGAGCATGGACACCTATTTAGAGACTTCCCTCTCAGTAAAATCGAGAATAAGAGTAGAAATTCCACAATTAAAGATACAAAAAGCTTTCAAAAAGTGAGCCACAGAGGAAAAGGCAGCAAAAGGGGACTTAAGCAACACCAAGTAGAAGGGCCTCAACTTATGCAGAATAGGTTCCAAGTTATTGAGGAAGAAGAAGAGACGATAAAAGTAGATCAGGGAATAAAGGAAAGTCTAGAGGACAAGGAGACAAAGGAGGAAAAAGACCAACCAAAGAACAATAACATATAGAAAGAGGCTACAATGAGCAATGTAGAAGTGGATATGGACCACGAAATGTCCTAGAGTGAGATGGAAATGGAGGATCATGAACTGCAAGAGATTCTAGATAGAGAGCACCTAGATTTGGAAGGGTTCTTGAAACAGGGAACCATGGGAGGGTTAGATTCGTTACTTCAAGAGTTCTCTAGAGTACAACAGTTGTACTTATGGAAAACCCAGGCTAGTTGGATGGAAAGGCAAGGTAACATAGCAAACCATGGCAAAGAAGGTGTGAAATATATAAAAAACAAACCAGGATTAGCACCTCGAGGCCCAGGAAAGAAAAGAGGTAGAAAAAAGCTAAATGAGCTGTTGATGGAGTGTGGAAAGCTAATGATAGATTCAGGTAAGATGAAAGACCTAGCCAGTTACTCTTTCACTAATCTTTAATGATGAAGTTTACTTCTTGGAACATCAGGGGTATAGGTTGTAAAAGGAAACAAATATTACTTAGTAACAGAATGAAACAAGAAGTTCTTGATATTATATTTATCCAGGAAACTAAATGTTATATTCATAAAATTAAAGAACTTCATAGTAAATGGATGAGCCATTTTGAGCTTCTAGAAGTCAAGGCAGAAAATATAGTAGGTTGCATTCTTACTCTTTGGAATCCCCTAAAGATTGGTATAATAGATGCTAAAGCTTCCAGAAATTATTTATCAATGGTCATTCAACCTGTGGGGGATAGGGAGATCTATCTAGTAACGAACGTTTATGGCCCTCAAAGAATGGATGACAACTTGAGATTTCTAGATTCTCTTATGGATCTTAGAGAGAGATATGTTGGGATTCCATGGATTATTGGTGGGGATTTCAACATGATCAAATCACTGTCAGAGAAAAAAGGGGGCACCAAAGCTCTAACCAAAGATCCTTAGCTTTTCAATCTTTTATGGACACTATGAAATTGGTTGACATTGATTCAAGTAATGGTCTCTTGCAACAATAGAAGAGGAAGACGGTCTCTGGTGGCCTCAAAGCTAGATAGATTTATCATATTAGAGGACCTTATACTCAATGATAATGGAATGGAAACAAGGAATCTGCCCTTTGGAGGATTTGATCACTGGCCAATTCAACTAGAGATTAGGAGCATGAGTACTCCGAGGAATAGACCTTTTAGATTTGAGAATATGTGGGTCACCCATCTAGATTTTATCAAAAACATTTCAATTTGGTGGTATGAAGATCTGCATATTCAGGGTACAAGCATGTTCCTTCTTCACAAAATACTAAAACATATCAAGCTCAGGCTAAATGAGTGTAACAAGAAAGAATTTGGCAATATTTTTGAAGGAAAAAAAGTTATTGAAAACAAACTGCAGATACTCAACCAATCCCTTATCAAGGTTGGCTTTGATAAAGTCAGCAATGACAGAGCCACCAAACTTCAGTACGAGTGGGATAATTTATGTAAACAAGAGGAAATATTTTGGAGACAAAAATCTAGAGTGCAATGGTTAAAGGAAGGGGAACAAAATACTAGATTTTTCCACAGATCAACCTTGGCAAACAAAGCCCATAATAGAATCTCATCAATTAAGGATGAGGAAGGGCAACTACTCAGCACCCATGAAGAAATAGGAGTTGTATTATTTCAACACTTTTGTGGGATTGCAAAGGAAACTATTTCAAATAGAGAGCCTTTCATTAAGGATCTAACAAGACATATATTAAGACTGGTGTCGAGAGAGGATAATTTCAATCTCAATAGGTTAGTAACTGAAGAGGAAATTAATGAAGTCCTCAAGGAAGTGTAGAATGGTAAAGCACTGGGTCCTGATGGTTTTAATGTGGATTTCTTTAAAGCCTGCTAGAATATTGTTAAACAAGATATTCTGAATGTAGTGGAAGATTCCAGGAAGAATAGAACTATTTTGAAGGCACTCACCACCTCCTTCATTTCACTGATCCCTAAAAAGGATAATGCCCTAACTCCTGATAAGTTTAGACCCATAGCATTGTGCAATGTGGTTCACGAGATTATATCCAAGGTTGTAGCTAACAGGCTCAAACCTCTTCTCCCCACTTTCGTTTCTGGGGAGCAATCTGGTTATGTGGAAGGTAGACAAATTCTAAATAACATCATTCAAGCATAGGAGGCGGTGCACTCACTAACTAACAACAGGAAGGTTGGAATGATCATGCAGTTGGACCTAAATAAAGCCTATGATAAGTTGAACTAGACCTATATCAGGAGGGTTCTCATTCCTTTTGGGTTTGATCATAATTGGGTTAGATGGGTCATGGCTTTGGTAACTTCTTCTAGCTTTCCAATTTTGGTAAATGGCTCTCCCTCCGAGATTTTTATTCCCTCAAGAGGCCTCAGGTAGGGAGATCCTCTCTCTCCCTTTCTCTTTATACTCATGATGGAAGGACTTGGTAGATCGATTAAGTAGGAAAAAGAAGAAGGCAAAATAAAGGGTCTACAACTTTCTGAGAATGGACATACTTTGACTCATCAACAATTTGTGGATGCTACCATGTTGTAGGGATTTCCTACATTCAAAGAAGCTTTGGCATACAAACAACTTCTAATTGACTTTGGTTTGGCCATAGGTATGGAGGTTAATATTTTCAAATATAAAATATTTTTCTTTAATACCGATATTGTTATTCAAAGGATTATCTCTAGAATTTTACACTTTCAAAGAGATTCTCTTCCTTTGAAATATTTGGGAGTCCCTCTTACTGCTAAACCTCTTCATAAGAGTATCTAGGAACTAGTGATTAATAAGATGTAGGAAAATCAAGAATTGGACCATCAGATATTTAAATTTGGCTGGCATATTGGTGCTTACAAAGGCTGTTCTCCAATCTATCCTAGTTTTCATGCTTTTAGCACTTCCTGCACCAAAAGGAGTCTTATAACAATTCAGAACCATTCAAAGAGACTTCCTCTGGGGTAAGGGGGAGAAAAAAAGGAAATGGGCCTTAGTTGCTTGTGAAAATATTTGTAAAGCAAAAAATCAAGGAGGTCTGGGTTTAGATGATCCAGACGTTCTAAGTAGGGCCTTAGGAGCTAAGTTATGGTGGAGATGGGTCAAAGAAACAAAGGCCCAATGGGCTAGTATCTGGATAGAAAAATATACCATCACTTGGGATAATAATGATCATATAAGGATGTCTAGAAATATAAAGGGCTCATACGTTTGGAATAAAGCCTAGGAGAATAGAGGCTTAGTTCAAAAGAATAACTTCTAGGAAATCAGACAGGGGGATCTGGCACATTTTTGGGAAGATAAATGGCAACAAGAACCAATATTGCTAAAAGAGGAATTTATGGACCTCAAGGGAGAGACATACATCATAGGGTTATCACAGGTCAAAGACTTTTGGGACAAAAAAAATATTACAAGTAAATGGAGAAAGTGGAGGAACGTGATTTACAGGGAAGATAATCCCTTGAAAACCAAAGATGAGGCTCTCATGCAGATACTAGAGAAAAGGAAGATTTTAGTGACAGCGGGGCATGACCAATTGAGGTGGGGCAACAATAATGAGGGTACCTTTAATCTTAAGGAGGCAAAAAGGAAACTCCTTGAGATTGATTCTCTTGCTCCGGATAGAATATGGCAGAATCTATGGAGGCATCAAGGCTGGATGAAGATTAAACTCTTCATGTGGCTTGTTTGATCCAGGTGGATATTAGTGGCCACCTACCAAGTCCATCTGGACCCCCATCGTTGTTTCTCTCAGCATTTTCAGTTTCCTTAATTGTAGTACAACTTACTATTTTTAGCAGTTTTTCGGGCCCTGAACTTTCGGAGCCGTTTTGAGGCCCTAAACGACATTTTTTGGGAACTCTGTGGGAAACATGGGTCCATGGACTAATGTTTCCCTTCCCAAAGTAGTAGTTCTCGGATAGATCTTTCTAACGAGCTATCGTACGCGTCAAACGGAGATCATATGCCAAAGTTACGACCCCGGGAAATTGATGTACCAATTTACCCAAACGTGGCCCACAATTTGGCGTTTCATCTTCTAGGGTTAGGTTTTGGGATGTGAAGGGTTTTTCATCGTTTCTCAACAATAAATAGGCCTCCGAGCCTCATTGTAACATAGTTCAGAGGCATGTAGTCACCACATCTCTTCTCAGAGATAAGCTACCATCGCCCTAGCTGGTTTATTTCCATTTCTGGTTGTAAGCATATTTCAGTA
>APFE030167135.1:0-39434 GCA_000404065.3 Pinus taeda | reverse complement strand
GACATTCTAATCTTCAGCCAGAGTTGGGAAGAGCACCTCCACCACATCCAACAGGTTCTCCAAACACTGCGGCAACACAAGCTATGTGCCAATTTGGAGAAATGCACTTTTGGCATGACCCAAGTTCAATATCTGGGATACATTATTGATGAAAAGGGGGTGCATGTGGATCCAGCCAAGATCCAAGTCATTCGGGATTGGCCATCTCCAACCACTCTGACAGGGCTCCGCAGCTTTCTAGGTCTTGCCAACTTCTACCGCAGGTTCGTGTTGGGGTTTTCTCATATCACTTGGCCTTTGAGTCAAGTCACCAAGGGAGGATCCAAAGCAAAGTTCTTTTGGTCTGAATCTCAACAGAAGGCATTCATAGAGTTGAAAGAACGCCTCTGCACAGCACCAGTGCTCGCATTACCATATTTGTAACAACCATTTGAGGTCGAGATAGATGCCTCTGACTATGCTATTGGGGCAGTCCTTACTCAACACGGGCATCCAGTGGCATATCATAGTGAAACACTTTCAGGCAAAGTACGGAAGTATCCCACTTATGATAAAGAGATGTATTCCATTATGCAGGCTTGCCGAAAATGGAAGCATTACATTTTGGGGAAGGAAACGGTCATCCACACTGACCATCGACCCCTGCAGTTCATACAAACCCAAGGGAAATTGCAGAATGATCGCCATCAGAAGTGGTCAACATACCTGCAATAGTTTCATTTGAATATCAAATATAAGAAGGGCAGCACCAATAATGTGGCAGATTGCCTCAGTCGACCACGAATCATGGCGTTAACCACCGTGCTCAACTCTTGTGGGCATGAGACTTCTGACTGGCCACTTCTCTACAAAAGTGACCCAGAATTCGACCACACATACTAGACACACTTGGAGGGTCAACATGTTCCAGATTTTCACCTCCAGGATGCCCTGTTATGCCACCTGGGTCACCTTTGTGTTCCTTCCAGTGAGCATGCCAAGATGATTTGGGAAGCACACTACAGTCGGGCTGCTGGGCATTTCGAGGTTGAGAAAATGGTGGCAGTGCTGCAAAAGTATTTCTATTGGCCGAATCTTCAACAAGATGTTGGGAAGTACATCAGATCATGTACTGTCTGTGCCATTGCCAAACCGACCATCAAGAACCAAGGCCTCTATGCCCTGCTGCCTACCCCTAGTCGACCTTGGGAATCCATCTCCATGGATTACATGTCAGGCCTTCCTTCCACTAAGCATGGAAATGACTGTGTTTTGGTGGTCGTTGACAGGTTCTCAAAGATGGCCATTATGGCGGCCTGCAAGAAGAATATCACAGCAGAAGCCGCTGCTAAACTCTTCTTTGAACGAGTATGGGTGCACTTTTGGGTCCCACAGTCTATCATCTCAGATCGGGACAGTTGGTTCCTCAGTACATTTTGGTCGAGTCTCTGGTCAATGTTGGACACCAAACTCACTAAGTCCACAGCCTTCCATCCTCAAACTGATGGCTAGACAGAGGTTGTCAATAGGATGATTGTGCACATTCTGCGCATGTATAACTCAAAGCATCCACGCACATGGGACGAGAACCTCCCCTATGTTCAACACAGCTACAACCGAGCTCTTCACAGATCGACTGGCCACAACCCTTTTCAGGTGGGCTTGGGATTCCAACCACTATGCCCCATTGATGTGGCCATGCCATTTGCAACTACTCACACAGATTCAACTCATGTTCAGTCCGAAACCGATAAGGAAACCAGCTTCATTGAGCACATCCAACATATTCACCAGCAGGTCCATGACATTCTGGAGAAATTAAATGCCAAGTACAAGCAGCGAGATGATCAACATCGGGTGCCACACAAGTTTCAGGTGGGTGACAAAGTCTGGTTGCATTTTCAAAAGGAACGCCTTACTGGAGCTTATCGGAAACTGAGACCACTTAGATATGGTCCTTACACCATTACTAAGGCTGTGGGAGACAATTCATTTGAGCTTAGCATTCCCCCATTCCTTGGCTTGCATCCAGTATTCAATGCAGACCGCCTTCGGCCGTACTTCCCACCATTGCTAGACACTTCCGATATTGCAGAACAACTAACAACCACATAATTAAATCCAGATTGCATGGAACAAGCTGCAACTGATCAGATCATGGACACACAGATGATGAACACTCACCACCAGAATATCCAACTATATCGAGTTGTCAAAGCAGGCCAATTCCATCACCAGGGCAAGTGGCTCACTAGGGACCAAGTTCAGCAAAAGTTTCCTCATCTCATGGAGGAACTCAACGCAATGGGGACAATTGCTTCCTAAGGTGGGAGGAATGATACAGGTGGATATTAGTGGCCACCTACCAAGTCCATCTGGAACCCCATCATTGTTTCTCTCAGCATTCTCAGTTTCGTTAATTGTAGCACAACTTACTATTTTTAGCAGTTTTTCGGGTCCTGAACTTTCAGAGCCGTTTTGAGGCCCTAAACGACGTTTTTTGGGAAATCTGGGGGAAACATGGGTTCATGGACCGATGTTTCCCTTCCCAAAGTGGTAATTCTTGGATATATCTTTCTAACGATCTATCGTACGCGTCAAACGAAGATCATATGCCAAAGTTACGACCCCGGGAAATTGATGTACCAATTTACCCAAACGGGGCCCACAATTTGGCGTTTCATCTTCTAGGGTTAGGTTTTGGGATGTGAAGGGTTTTTCATTGTTTCTCAACAATAAATAAGCCTCTGAGCCTCATTGTAACACAGTTCAGAGGCATGTAGTCACCACATCTCTTCTCAGAGATAAGCTACCATCGCCCTAGCTGGTTTATTTCCATTTCTGGTTGTAAGTATATTTGAGTATTTTCCATTAATGAAATGAAGTATTATTTCCACTGCATATTTGTGTATATGGTTATCTCTATATTTTGTTGCGTTCCTATTTAAATCTGGATCATTGTTTATCATAAGAGAATGTTGACTTGGGATAGCATAAGGAAAAAGGTGTTCTGGGGCCTTTCAGATGCCAACTCTGTGAAGCCCAAGAAGAAATCATGGAACACCTCCTCAATAATTATATCTTCACCTCTGGTTTGTGGGATTCTTTTGCTAATATCTTCCAAAAGAGTGACAGGGATAGAGGGTGTATCATCAACACCATAACCAAGTGGAGGTGTAATTATTTAGATAATGAAATTCTTGGCTCGACTTGGGCTCTTATGCCTAGCTTCATTATTTGGAATGTTTGGAAAGAAAGGAACAAGAGAATTTTCAAAAATGAAAAAAGATCCCTCCAATGTCTTTTGAAGCAGACCCTGACTCAACTTAAAGAGACGGTTGGTACCATAGTGGGAAATACCCCTAAAACTCCACCTTCAGATGCTAACATGAGGATTCTTGGACAGTTGGGAATGTAGGGCTTATGTCACAGGGCCTGAATAGAAAGGTTATGGTTATGAATTATAAGAAGGAATTTTGGCATCCTACCCCTTTGGGCTTTCCGCAATATAACATAGACGGTGCTTCAAAAGGCAACCCGGGCAATGCGGGCTTTAGAGGTGTGTTAAGGGATGATACTCATAATATCCTTTCCATCTTCCATGGACATTTAGGCAAAGCTACAAATAACATGGCAGAATCCATGGCTATGGAGAAATTCTTAGAACTCCTGGTGCAGGATAACCGGCAAAATGTGATTATCAAAGCTAACTCTAAGTTAATTATCAACACGGTCAAAAAAATTAGTTGGGGCTCAGAGCCAAAGAAGGTTTCAAAACACTAGAGATTGATCCAGGTCTTTCAAAGGGTCTAGCTCCACCTCAGAGGTCTGTGCATGGTTAGTTTTAACCATGTGTGAAGGCAAGCCAACAAACTTGTTGATTTACTAGCTAATCAAGGAGTTAATTGTACCATGAACAGGGTTGCGATGGGTGGGCATAGGTTGCCTCAAGATAGTCTCATAGATCAGTGCGACACCCAAGTAGGTGACGATATGATGGTGTACCGCACCAAAACTATGGAAGCTTTGTCCAACAATTTGGTTTAATTATGAAGTGTAAGTTGTTCCTTTTCTCGTTTTTTCTTACATTTCTCGGAGGATTCTGCTACTAGAGTAGTTGGTTGGAGGGAAGGGGTAGTACATCGCTCAGGCTAACTTATGGTTGCAAAGGAGAAAGCGGTAGTTGCTAGAATCCAGGATCTAATAGCGACCAAACAATTCCCAATACGTTGTTTAAGGACGCAAATTTGCCAGCTGAGTGGTTTCCGGTGTATCAGGGGCCTCTCGGGTGGGAAGTGGTTTTTAAATTTTGGGTGTGATGGCACTCTTCAGGTGACATGTGGTTCATGGGTGGTTTTGTTTTCCACCCTTATCGCACATTAACTAGCAGTACTTTTGCTTGGTATGATATGATTCTAGGTCGTAGGATCGTGCATGGCGAATCTACAGTTATGATTCATCAAGATTTTTAGTGGGGCCATAAGGTTAAAAGCAAAACTTCTAGGTGGCGCGAAATTCTCCTCTACCATTGGATCAAGTTCAGAGGATCAACAGTCAGGAATCTGAGCGCTTACTAGTGGGTCCAAACTCTTTATTGGCTGGAGTCTTAACTCAGCGAGGTCCTCCTATGCTGTTGGTTGGAGCTAGGAGTTCAAATGATGGAGATTAATGGCTTTCTCCCTCTTTTCAGATTTGATGGACTGATTTAGTGGCCTTGGTACTTTTTTCCATTTAGGGTGGTGCAATTTTGTGGGTAAGGATCAGAGAATTCATACTTAACTCATGACCTTTGGCTATCTAGAAAGTAGTTTTTGATTAAGATCCATGTTTCCATGTGGATGGTGGTATTCTATGTAAATACTTTTCTAATTTAATGATAACGAAGGTACAACTCTTGCTTTAGAAAAAAAAAAAAAAATAACAAAGGCAAGTAACAGCATTCACAATAAACGTTTATTTCAGTAAGGAACATACGAACAAAACTTTCTCATCAACACCCAAATTGGCTCATTTTTCATTAATAAATAAATTGGAGTACAATAAAACTTGGATGAGGTTCACCTGGGCTTGGACAGGGTAAGCTACAAGATCAATACAAAGTGCCCAATTACTGTGAATTTGCTACTCCCAGAAAACTATGTTCTCCCCTCAAAACTACATTGTTGGCTAACTTCAACCTCTGATCTACCCCCTCAAAACAACCTAGAAGATTCAGCAACTTTGGGGATGTGCTCCTATCCAAAAACCATGAAAAACCCAGAAAGGGTTTTCCCTAGTTTTGACCTGCCGAATTTGACCCCTTGGGGATTGACCTAGTTTTTATACAATGTTGGCTGACTTGGCCCCTCAAAACTGCCGAGAAAATCATATAAATTTAGGGTTGTGATCTTGGTAAAAAACCTAAAGAAACCCAGAAGGGTTTTCTCTAGTTTTAACCCTCCAAATTCGACCCATTGGGGATTGGCCCTCCTCCAATACTGTAACTCACCACCAGTAACTAGAATTGTTGTAAATTTTTGCCACAAAGTCTGGAAACCTCCCCAAATTAGACTCCCATCAATTTACCCACAACCGATCTCCCCAATCCTCCTATTAAGCCTCCTTCCAAGTGACCCCCACTAGTGATAGTAGAATCCTGAGTGAGGATAATGCAGACCCTTTCACCAACAACTTGACCTGGGTATTTCACTAGCCTTCCTACTATAATATCTCCTCTCCTATGTGGCAACTCGATGTGAATACCTCCAAAAACCTTCCCAAATAAATTCCCTGACTCCCTGCTCCACCAAACATGCAATCTCTCGCACTGCATCCCTAACTTCTCCCGAACTGCGTCCTTGCTAGCCAAGGTAGCATACTCCACTACTCAGTGATCTTCTCTCTGTCTCCAATGGGAAAGAAATCCCTCCTAGGGTGGCACTCGAATTCCACTGAAGAGAGGGATGAGCTTCACTCCTTGGGAAGCCTGTGCTGAACAATACTTGTAGCTTATCTAAACAACCAAAGCAATAATGAAATTCTCAAATCATCAAAAGGCCACAAATTTTGCTCACTTCCCTCTATTTATTATTTCTCCCTTGGGCCCCACATGGGTCCCATAAAATATTTCGATCCCCCACTCAGGAAAATCGAGCTGACTCCAAGGGGTGCCTATTTTGGGTGGGTGAGTGGCCCCCACAATCCACTAAAAGGCACATCGACCTCCTTTCTCCTAAGTTATTCCATCAAAATTGCATTAATCCAAAAATAACAAAATTGGAAAAAATGGCTTCTCCTCACCTTGGTAAAATAATTAGGAAGGTACATTACAATCCTCCCCTCCCGGATGTTGCTTGTCCCCAAGCAACCACAAAACTTAGTGCTACAAGATTTTTTCACTCTCCCAAGTGGCATCTTAGGACTGAACTAGATCACTCTCTACCATGACTCCACTCATTATGAGACAAAGTGATCTATCAACCAACTGAATCCCTGTAGTGACATAGCTCTACTAACTGTTGGAATCCGTTCATGCCTCATTTCTAATCCGTACATGCGATCAATATATATGCTCCATATATCATGAACTAATCTAATGCATGCTAAACTTCCTTGTGCATGCCACTACATAGTACTCATCACTGTTGGAAACCACATGTGACAAATAGCTATCCCATGAATGCAGCCAATAGATGGGTTTCTGATACTCACAGTTGGATTCGTGTATGTGGATCCATCCTTCTCATTCCAACCATCACCACTAAGTCTACCATCGACCCTCTTGATAATTTTCCAATACAATTTCTGGAGCCTGAACACCGACTAGAAATGTATCGCAATCATACATGTTGTCCTGTGCTCATGTAGGATACTGACATTCCATGTGGAAAGAGTGGAACATGCATTCCCCATGACCAGATCCCTAGGTGTAGGCTTAGTGATGAGCGATATGCCACCCCCGAAAAAGATCACCTCATCTCCCAACATGTGGTTGTTAACTTGCACATCGACCCTGCACCTCCACTCTAGAATATCCATCATGCCCTTGAGGTACTAAATCTCATATCACCATCTCAGGAAAATCCCCCAAGTGCTTCTATCCACACTATGGGTTTGGATCGAACACAACAATCCTCCCCTCAGCTGCCTATGGTGCCAACGAATGGAATATGCATGGGTTCCGATGGGGATGATCAAGAATCTATGTGGACACTCCTAGGCCATCCCATGACTGCTCTTCTCTTCCAACCTAGGTATCTCTGCCCCAGTGACACACCTGACATCCTCGTCAAGGAATATCCCCACTAGTAACACTCCCTTCATCCACAATGAGAACCCGTGCAATATTGCATATGAGCATGTATTTCCATGTCTCCTGGCATACAACTTCACCCAATCACACATCTCTATGCATTGTCAGACCCTTCTATATGTTGTTGCATCATCCTGGATCAATTGGTACCCCTCCTGTATTGATGTTTTCGTTACTCTATGAGGGAATGTAATAAGATGTGAACTACTCCTCCTACACCATGATGCAACCCTGCACACCATTATGCACCAGTGCACACCTTCATGCTCCTTTGCACACTGTTCTTCACCACTGCATACTGATATAGACCCCTAGATATCAAGGTCTAAGACTGAGTCCATAGGCATCATCTTCCATCTTTTCGAGGTTTTCATCTCTACTACCATTCTACTGGTAAGCACTCCACGAGGTGAGCTATATCTCCTCATCTTCCTAGATAGACCTAAGCGACCTAACTCCTCACATGCTAATGTGAATAACACTACTAAGCCTATCCTCAGTAGCTTTGGTGTCCAATATCCCTATGAGATAGCACCGTCTCCATATAATACCATGTCTAGTGGCCGGCCAAAGCCACCTCCTCCAGCCAACTCCTAACAATGTAGGCTAATCATCCTACAATACCATGTACACCCAACATGCCATGAAAACTCATGAAATTTTCCTATGCCCATGTCAGCCCAACCTGTCACTGGTGCTATCTACAACTCTAATGGGAATATGAAAATGGGGCTGAATCAAATCACTGGGTCCACCATCCTACTAACACCATGAATAACCGAATCCATGGAGTGATGGGGAGACCCACTTGGATTCCAATGATGGTCCAACCCTCGATTTCCTCTGGAAAACAATAGGCCATGTTGAACTATGCTCCTGGCCATGGATGTATCCAAAAATCTAGTTAGCCCTATAAGCTACCAACTCAATACCTCTTGCGACCCAACCCCATGAGAGGGATCAAATGCAAGAGTCCCTAGTTTGTAGCAAATCCATCATGTGAATGTTTCTCCCTATGCAACTCATGTTGCCTCCTCGCACTAGCTCAAACAACATATACAACCTGTCTAGGTAACTTAGGCACTCTCCCTCCAATGTGCAGAGGTAACCTAATAGTACTATAGGCCCCATATACGTAAGCCTAAAGAAATATACTAAATGTAAGTATTGCAACTCTTCTAGATGCCTGTGAATCTATCTGCTTCCCGATGGCAGACCCAAAAGATGATTTCCCATCCTCCTCCATCATGGGCTTCACTAGAGTCTCGAGCTACCCCACCACAGGCACCTCCTCAAGCATAACATCCTCATCTAGCTCATGCTTATCATGGTGCTCTCCATGTTGTTGGATGTAGCTATTGTCTAGGAACTTTTCCACAACTTTGGGTCTCATCCTCTAACTTCCCACCTCTACATGATGATCCAACATTTGGACTATATTTCTCCTTCTCTTGTTCATCCAAGGAATGAACAGTGTTAGGATGGTCAGAATAACCATATGTGCAAGTGTTGTACTGCTAAGATGCGCGTGTATGTTCTTGGATTATGTGTTGGTTATGTATCCCCTCTAGAATCTGTTGGTTCTACCTCACCAATCATTGGCTCTTCCTCAATAACTCCTCCATGATCTTTCTAGCCTCCCCACAACTGGACAACATCATGCTCTAATACCACTATAATATTCCTAATGGAATATTTGCAGTGATAATGAAGCCAAGTACTAACATTCATAATGAGATTTTATTTCAGTAAGGAACATATGAACATAAATTTCTCATCAACGCCCAAATCAACTCATTTTTCATTAATAAATGAATTGGAGTACAATAAAAGTTGGATGAGGTGCACCTAGGCTTGCACAAGGCAAGGTATAAGCCTCAAGTGATCAATACAAAGTACCCAACTACTGTGAATTTGCTTCTCCCAGAGAACTGTGTTGTCCCATCAAAACTACATTGTTGCCTGACTTCAATCTTTGATTTACCCCCTCAAAACAACCCATAAATTTCTGAACTTTGGGGATGTGCTCCTCTCCAAACACCTAGAAAGACCCAGAATGGGTTTTCCCTGGTTTTGATCTGCCAAATTCGCCCCTTGGGGATTGGCCTAGTTTTTCTACAATGCTCACTGACTTGGCCCCTCAAAATTGTCTAGAAAATTATGTAAATTTAGGGTTGTGATCCTTGTCAAAGGCCCAGAAAAACCAATAAAGGGTTTTCTCTGGTTTTGACCATCTAAATTCGACCCCTTGGGGATTGGCCTTCCTCTAATACTATAACTCACTGCCTGTAAATGGAGCTACTGTAATTTTTTTCCACAAAGTTAGGATACCTCCCAAAATTATACTCCCAACAATTTCCCCACAACCCAGCTCCCTAGAAAGAGTTTTCAACAATTTTGACCCTCCAAATTGAACCCCTTTGGGATTGACCCTCCTCTATTACTGTAACTCACTTTCTATCACTACAAATGCTGTAAATTTATACCACAAAGTTAGGAAACCTCCCCAAATTGAACTCCCAAAAATTTCCCCACAACCCAACTCCCCAATCCTCCAGTTAAGCCTCCTTCCAAGTGACCTCCACTACTGACTGCGTAGTCCTAAGTGAGGATAACATAGGCCCTTTGATCAGCAACATGGTCTGAGTATTTCACTGGCATTCCTCCTATAATATCTCCTCTGCTACATGGAAATTTGATGTGAATACCTCCACCAACCTTCCCAACTAAATTCCCTGACTCCATTGCTCCACCAAACACGCAGTCTCTCCCACTGCATCCCCAACTGCTCCTAAACTGCATCCTTGCTGGCCAAGGCAGTGTACTCCACTGCTGGGTGATATTCTCTCTATCTCCAATGGGAAAGAAATCCCTACTATAGTGGCACTCGAAGTCCACCGAAGAGAGGGTTGAGCTTCACTCCTTGGGAAGCTCTTGTGCTAAACAACACTTGTAGTTTAGCTAAACAACCAAAGAAACAATGAAATTCTCAAATCATCAAAAGGCCCCAAAATTTGCTCACTTCCTTCTATTTATTATTTCTCCCTCTAGCCCCACATGGGTCCCATCAAATATTTTGATCCCCCACTTAGGAAAATCAAGTTTCCTCTAAGGGGTGAGTATTTTGGGTGGGTGAGTGGCCCCCACGATCCACTAAAAGGTTGTTAGGGTCCAACCCTAACCCCCTTATTTATGTAATAGGGTTGAGTCATAGTTATAGTTAAGTAAAGAGTCAATAAAGCCCATATTAATAATTGTATGTGGTTGACCTACATTTAAAGAAGGGACCATAGTTAGTTGCAAATGGGCCATGGTATTAGATAGATGGTATTAATAAGAACCATAGTATTGACCCATGGTATTACATGTATGAATCCTATATAAAGGATAGGGACTCCCTTTGAGGAGCGTCATGTCTTATTTTGTAATTGAGCCCAACTCTATTGGAGGTTGCCCCTTCGAAGAGGCAAGTGAACATTACTTTCCTTTCTGATTAATAAAATATTTGTTGTTATTTCTTATTGCTCTATGTTTTAGGTATAGTTTTTCACATATTTGGTATTTTGGTATCTTCTCGCAGGTCAAGAGCATAACAAGTGGTATCAGAGCACTTTCCATGGCCGATGGGATCTCCATTTTTAGCCAAAATATATCTATATATATATATATATATAATATATATAATATATATATATATATATATATATATATATATATAAATATATATATATATATTATATATATATTATTGATAGAGATGTGTTCCGGCATCTTTAAACCATGGGATCTGTCAATTGAGTGAATAAATCTACAGACTTGGGGAGGCATGCACACAGGAAATACAAGAGGTGGTCATGCTTGTTGGACTCCCTTGTAACCCCTGTGGGTACCCATTCAAGTAGTAGCATATTAGACAAAACCACACACAGACTGTCTTCCAAGTACGCTCTGGGTATATCCGAAGCCCCTTAGGATTTCTTGAAACCTCGGCATAGATAAATTGTCGGCCATCTTGCTACTATAATACACCGAGAACAACACTCAGGGAGATTACTCACTCGTATGATAGGGTAGTCAGGTTGTATGGCTAAGGGTATGGTTGATCCTCCTTGGTTAGTGCCCTGAAAGATTGGGCCGAGTACTACTATCAGACCCTTATGTATATTGCAATCTATAGCACCTGACACTCCTTGAGACTGTAGTTCCATTTTCTCTCTCTAGATCACGCATCATCTTTGCCAAATGATATCTAGTGGGTGGGGTTCTGTCACAACAACAACAATTAGCTCTGCCATTCAGATCGCTTAGATCCGCTATTCAAATCTATCAGATTCGCTATTTAGATCTATCAAATCCACCAATCAGATCTATCAGATCTTCCATCTAGATCTAGCAGTTTGGTTTCTGTAGCAGTCACAACAATTAGATCTGCCATTCAGATTTAGCATCAGGGGTTGGATCACTACAACATTCCCACTCGTACTCTGCAGTTGAGGGTTCATAGACAGATCTGACTATTTTTGTGAGCTCCTATACCTAGGCGTGATTTTCATAGGACATTGGGAAAAATTGACTTTTCTAGGATTTGACTACTACAGTATTCCTAAGCGAGAAGTAAAACTCCTTTCAGAGTGAAAAAACAAAAAAACAAAAAAAAAAGTCTAAGAGCCTCTTGGGACTCTTATAAGAGACTTAGCCCATAAGAATTAGGTCGATGAGCTGAGCAAGGTGGTACCATTCCATTGTTAGCATCAAAAATTTCAGGTGGTCCCAAATTTTAAGTGCATCAGATCAGTGCATGGTACAAACCAGAGCTCAAGCTATGGCCAATGATAAGATCGACACCCTTGAACACAAGTTGGACACAGTATTGATGTCGCTCAAGACCTTAGCTAACAAACTCACGAAGGGCAAGAAAGAGGAACACTCAGAGTCATATTCTTACAATGAAAGCATTGAGGGTGAGTCTAGTCATTCTCTTCACCACTTTGGCAACCACCAATAGTCCCAGACACGACCACCCAAGCTAGACATGTATAAATTTGATGGCTCTCATCCAGCCACATCGCTAGCGCAAATGGAGCAATATTTCACATTGAATCACATCAAAGATGATGCGACTCACCTTAGTGTGGGTAGCATGTACTTGGATAATGAAAGATGGCAATCGTGGCAGTGGCATCAACATTGATATGGAAGGCTTGTGGCTTGGCAGACATTCACAAAAGCTCTTACTAGTCGGTTTAACCATGAATCTAGCCTTTTACATTGTCTTACTAAGCTCTGGTAGACAGGAATAATGAACGAATATATTACAGCCTTTGAAGCCTTAGCCTTCAGCGTAGGAGGTCTACATGATTAGTTCTACTTGGAATGTTTTGTTAGTGGTCTCAAAGAAGCCATACAAGCCCACGTCCGACTGCGACACCAAATCTCATGGCTGGATGCTTGCAAGATAGCTCGTGAAGTAGAACGTGCATTAGCGGCCCTGTCCAATCACCCAAATTTCATAGCCAAAGGTCGCCCCACCTAGGCTCAAAGCACTACCCAAACACTCAAGGTTCAAAAGGTGTCACTAGTGGAAATGGCGGAAAGAAGAAAGCAAGGATTGTGTTACTACCGTGATGAGAAATACTTGCCTGGAATAAATGCAAGGAGCCCAAATTCTTTCAAATTGATTCTACTGATCACAGTTCATCGGAGGAAGCCCCACCACTTGACGAACCAGAGGAGGAACATGAGGACAACTAGCCGGACAATGCACCTGAAGAACCAGTTATCTTGTTGCATGCTTTGGCATGGATTTCTTCTCCCAAAATTCTCAAAATCAAAGGCTTTATTAAGCATTGCCATGTAGTAGTCTTAATTGATAGTGGCAGTACACATAACTTTATCCATCAAAGAGTCGCTGAAGCAGTGCATTGTTTTGTCAGAGCAGTCTCTAATTTCCAGGTCCAACTTGCTGATGGGGGGACAATGAAATATGAAGGCCGTTGTGAAAATGCCGAAGTTCAAATGGGGGATTATCAGTTAAAGGCCCACATGTTTTCCATACACATGGGAGGGTGTCACATTGTCTTGGGTGCTAAATGGATCCGCACACTCGGCCCAATCACAATGGATTTCCAAGAGTTATATATGAGCTTTAAGCAGAACAACCATGCACATACCCTGCGTGGACTCCGGACGGGTGCTCCATCTATCATCAGCTCACATAGGATGGAAAAATTGTTAAAAAAGGGCCACCATGGAGTTATAACCCAATTTAATGCCATCTAAGCCTTCAAACCCACTTCTCTTCATATTCATCCTGAGATGCAACAGATCTTAAACAACCATCTGTCGGTCTTTGACAAGCCTCATGAGCTTCCACCCTCAAGAGGGGAACATGATCATGGGATTACTTTGGTCCCATGGGCCCAACCACCAAATGTGAGCCCATATAGATATCCATTCGCCCAAAAGAATGAAATTGAAAAAATAATCAATGAATTCCTAGAAGAAGGCGTCATTTGTCCTAGCATTAGTCCTTATTCATCGCCTGTGGTCATGGTGCTCAAGAAAGATGGGGAATGGCATATGTGTCCAGACTTCAGGGCCCTCAATAAGTTGATAGTCAATGATAAATTTCCCATCCCAGTTGTTGATGATTTGCTGGATGAACTAAATAGGGCTTAATTCTTTACTAAGCTCAACCTTCGTTCGGGCTATCACTAAATTTGCATGAAAGAAGTAGACATTCCAAAGACTACTTGCCAAACTCATGAAGGTTCTTATGAGTTCCTGGTCATGACATTTGATCTTTGTAATTCCCCATCAACTTTTCAGAGCCTCATGAACCACCTGCTCAAACCATATCTTAGAAAATTTCTTTGATGACATCCTCATCTACAGCCGCACCTGGGCCACACATCTTCAACATGTATATCTACTCTTGTAACTACTCCAGAAGCATAAATTATTTGTCAAGATGTCCAAGTGATATTTTCGCATGTAAGAAGTTGAGTATTTGGGCCACACTGTGGGGCATGGAGGTGTTAGGGTGAACCCCAAAAAGATCCAGGAAATGTAGGATTGGCCTTAACCAATGATCTTGAAGAGCTTGAGAGGATTTTTTGGTCTCATAGGCTACTATTGCAAATTTGTCTGCAATTATGGTCACATTTCTAGACCCTCACTCACCTTCTCAAGGAAAAATCATTTCTATGGAATGATGAAGTGCAATAGGCATTTGTAGCTCTCAAACATGCCATGTGTTCCACTCCTGTATTAGCACTACCCGACTTCACCAAAACTTTTGTGATTGAATGTGATGCTTCAAGTACGGGTATTGGGGTAGTCTTAATAAAGGAAGGTCAACCCTTGGCCTTCACTAGCCAACAACTAAGTGGGACAAATCTGGGACAATCTACCTATGAGAAGGAGATGATGGCCATCTTACATGTAGTCAATACCTGGCAACCATACTTATTGGGACAGTGTTTCCAAATCCACACAGAACATCAAAGCCTTACGTTTGTTTTGGAGCAATGCCTATCTTCGCCATAACAAAATAAGTGGCTCGCCAAAATGTTGGGATATGATTATGATATAATTTACAAGAAAGGGCACGAAATGTCATAGCAGATGCATTACCACGCCAACTTGAGGAGGAAAGCACCATGCTCACAATGTCCCTTCCCATTCTAAAATGGAATGAAGAGGCCCACAAGAAATGCTTTTCACATCCTTTGCTCTCCCAACTCATTAATAAATTGCAGCCAGATCCAAATTCCACAGTGGGATACTCTTGGTAGGATGAGATTCTTTTCTACAAGGACAGAGTTGTGATATCACCAACATCCACCCTCAAAAGCCACATTTTGGCGGAGTTGCACCCATCTCCCACTGCAAGCAATTCAGGTTTTCAGAGGACTTATGCTCGCACTCGATGTTCATTCTTTTGGACAGGCATGAAAAGTACATTTTTACTTTTGTAGGTATGTCAGTGCCACCATGAAGAAAAAATCAAATCCCTAGGCACATTACAACCATTGCCCATCCTAGCCTCATTTTGGGCAGAGGTTTCTATGGACTTCATTACGGGTCTTCCAAAGTCAAGCAACAAGTTAGTCATCATGGTGGTTTTGGATAGAATTTCTAAGTATGCTCATTCTGGCACCCTACCCCACCCTTTTACACCGACTTTGGTAGCTCAATCTTTCATGGGCTAGATTTTCAAATTGCATGGCATGCCCACTTCCATTGTGTTTGATCATGACCCGATCTTCACTAGAAACTTTTGGCAAGAACTCTTCAGGCTACAAGGTACCCAACTACAACTCAATACTTCCTATCATCCCCAAATTGATGGTCAAAATGAAGCAGTCAACAAATGTCTGGAGACCTACCTTAGGTGTTTCACTTCGGAAAAGAAACATCTATGGGTACAGTGGTTACCTCTAGCCGAATGGTGGCATAACATTAACTATCATACCACCACCAAAATGACTCCCTATGAAACAATTTATGTTCAACTCCCTCCTTCCCCTACTTCTTATATCAAGGGATTCTCGAAGGTACAAGCAGTGGATCAACTCCTACAAAACCACACAATCATGTTGGCCCACCTTAGAGAGAATCTCCATCAAGCTCAAAACTACATGAAGCAATAGGCAAATCACCATCGTTCAGAATGCCAATTTAAAGAAGGGGGCCATGTATTTTTGAGGCTACAACCATATAATAAAACATCACTCAAAGACAATGGTTGTCAGAAATTATCTCCAAAATTCTACAGACCATATCAAGTACTTCAACACATCGGAGAAATCGCCTACAAGCTAGCTTTTCCACCCACTACAAAAATCCATCCAATCTTCCATGTCTCATGCCTCAAGAAAGTGATTGGGAACCATTTTTGAAGTCAAACCAGTCTACCAAAATTGCATGAAGAAGGTTCAATCTAGCTCCAACCTAAACAGGTTCTTGACACGTGAGAAAAGCACCTACGCGGCCACACGATCAAGGAAGTCCTCGTCAAGTGGAAAGACACCTCTCCGGAAGATTGGACCTGGGAACTAGCCACAATTAGTAGTTACCATAGCTTCAGCCTTGAGGACAAGGATATTCTTATGGGGGAGGGCATGTTATGTTCCAACCCTAACCCCCTTATTTATGTAATAGGGTCGAGTCATAGTTATAGTAGTTATAGTTAAGTAAAGAGTCAATAAAGCCCTTATTAATAATTGTAAGTGATTGACTAGCATTTAAAGAAGGGACCATAGTTATTTGCGAATGGGCCATAGTATTGACCCATGGTATATCATATATTAATCCTATATAAAGGATAGAGACTCCCCTCAAGGAGCATCATGTCCTATTTTGTAATTGAGCCCAACTCTATTGGAGGTTGCCCCCTCGAAGAGGCAATTGAACATTGCTGTACTTTCTAATTCATAAAATACTTGCTATTATTTCTTATTGTTCTATGTTCTGGGTATATTTCTTCACATATTTGGTATTCTGGTATCTTCTTGTAGGTCAAGAGCATAACAAAGGCACATTGACCCCCTTTCTCCTAAGTTCTTCCATTAAAATTCCATTAAGCCAAAAATAACAAAATTACCAAAAATGGTTTTTCCTCACCTTCAAGAGAAAACAAATAGGAAGGGATATTATAGATATATTAAGGTATGAATTTTCTTATGTCTTTTAGTTTGGGTTTGAATATTTGATTATGTCATCAATTTGGTGTTTGAGTGTTTCACGTCTATTATGTCATCTATATGTTGCTTGAATGTTTGATTAATTGCATGATATGAGTATTTGTTTGTAAGATTGCATGAAGGAATGATCTTGTTTCAAGATGGTTGTACCAACACATTGTGTGCTAAGACAATTGATATGCACTTGAATGCAAGTGGGTGCCAGCTGTAGTACTATGATTAATGATTGTAAGTTGATTGCAAATTATGACATGACTATTCATCTTGGTAAAGGATGGTTTCAAATTAATAAACATGATGTCTTGATATTTGGAACATGTGTCTCAAATGTGAGTTTTTGTAGGGAAATATGTTTAGTATTAGCATCAGAAGGTAATAGTTGATGTGTTTATATAACTAATGGCTGGGTGATGTGATAGTACATAGTAAGACTCGATTGAAACAAGGTAAAAAGGTAAAATAAAGTTATTGTATGAGAATTACTTTGGCTGTGTTTAGAAGCTACAATTCCAAATGAATGAGTGCTTTGCATGAACACATGAAGTCCTATTAAAGTCAATTTTGTCTGACATCGTGTGGATATGTGCTTGATTCATGAACATGTATTTGAAAGGTATAACAGTTGGTTTCTAGTTATAGCTGGATCCATCAAGGGAATTTGAGTCCCTTGAGAGATGGCATGGATTTCTTCAGTTACAAGACAACTTGTTTGATACAATGAGATAAGGTAGTCGGTATATTCTTATGTTTATTTATACATTTGAAATTATGTGTTTATGACAGTATGTTGTGGAAGATTACATGGCAAAAGAGACTCCCCTAATATCTTGAGGAAGGCTAAGGTTGAGTTTTCCTTTCAAAGCACTGGGATCCATGGGGATTGACTCATGGTGTTTGTTGCCAGTCTTGTGCTTCTAGTCTTTTGTGATTTGTTGCATTGAATTTGTAGCTTTTTTCATGCTTGGTGTAAGACCTTGCCACTTTGTTTCTAGTGTCATGTTGCTATTTGTATTCCATGGTTTTATTCTTATTTGTTTATTTTTTTTTCCTTTATGTTTTTAGGGCCTTGGGAATTGGTTTGGAAGGAGGAAGTTAATGGAGCTCCGGGAGAACTAAATGAAACCCCGACAGGTAATCAAATACCTGGATGAATCTTGGTGCATGTAAGGGTGGCTAAAGGTAACAATATGACAGCCAATTGGATTCGCTTGGTCCATTTGGTTAAATAGACGATGGTATGAGAGTCATGTGAAAGTTAACAAGAAAGGTGAGGTGAAGGGATTTGAGGTGTCAGATGCCTTGGCTAATTTGGGAAATATTATTCTCAATGTTATGCATGTTGTGCATGACCAAAGGGAGTTCTCTAACCTTGACCTTATGATATCTGGTAATTATGTTGTAATCATGATTATGTTGATGTCTATATATGTATACATGTACATATATATATGTATGTATGCCATTGTCTAACAAGGTCATCACTGATCATGATCTTTTTATGTTCTTGTTTACATGTATGTATATATGTGTATGTGTGCCATTGTCTAACAAGGTCATCATTTATCATGATTTTAGTATCTTGATGTTTACATGTATGTATATATATGTATGTATCTATGTAACTATGTCACTATTTGACAGGGTTCTTAGGGATCATTCTTGTGGATGAATGATTGGTTATGGAGGTGAATGACATGGAACATTTTCTACCTATGAGTAATCAGTGGGCAGAGTAGTCCTAAAAAATCTACGATGTGAGTATCATCTGGTTATGAATTGATATTATGCGATTTTACTATGTCTATGTTATGTGTAGGTTATGTTGACGGATACATCAACAAAATGAAAACAACGTGATCCACAACATGCTAGGATAAGCGTGTATGGGAGAGAGACACTGGAAGAAAGGTTGCTTGATAGAGACAGTGTGGTTTTGGATATGTAGTGCTACTATTGTGTATATGATGTGCATATTGTATATTCAGTGATTGTACATATGGTCTTGTGTGCATTAGTGTACAAGTGGTGTTGTGTGCATGTGGTGTTGTGTACATTTTGTACAAGTTGTGTTGTGTGCAGATGGTGTTGTGTACATGTTGTGCATGTGGTGATGTGTACATGTGGTGTCATGTACATGTCACGCATGGGGTGCTATGTACATATGGTGTTGTGTACACCTTGTACAGGTGGTGTTGTGTACATGTGGCATTGTGTACACATTGTGTCGGTGGTGTTGTGTACATGTGATGTTGTGTACATATCATGTAGGTGGTGCTATGTACAAGTGGTACTGTGTACATGTTGTACATGTGGCACTAGTGTAGATGTGGTATTGTGTGCATTTCATACATGTGGTACTGCATATGTGTATTTTCTAATCGTGGCATCGTGACTTGTGTATTTGTTGTGTTGTACTATGTGTATTGTGTTGTACACCAAATGTAGGAGTATGTATTGTGTTGTGTTGTACACCAAATGTAGGAGTATGTATTGTGTTGTGTTGTACACCATGTGTAGGGGTATGTATCGGGTGCAGGTATATGCATTGTGTGGTGTCGTACATTTTGTGTGGATGCATGTGTTGTGATGTACACAATTTATGTGGATGTGATTGAAGAAAATAAAAGCCACTAGGTGTTTTCTAGGTGTGGCAACCAATTCGGTGTTTGTTCAAAAAATATAAAGGATAAAGGTAGAAGCGAAGCACCGATTAAAGGATCATTATCAACATTTTATTTCAGTTTTATTATGTGCATGATCTATTATTCTGATTTGTGATGGTTACATATGGTATATGGTTCTATTTTATGATGATTTCATGTGATTCATTATGTTGATCTATGATGATTGTGTTTCGAGCTAACTGGACGTGAGATGCTTATACATAATGATTTAATCAAAGAGCTTGTTTGACTTGTTGTGATAGGAAGTGAACAAAATTACAAGTGTACCTTATTCATGGGCCACCAATGAGGTATTTTTTGAGTTTATTTCAATTTATTTTGAGTCTAATCGAAATTATGTGCTTGGTATAGGAAAGCATGAA
The DNA here is from genome assembly GCA_000404065.3 of Pinus taeda. Classification (NCBI taxonomy): domain Eukaryota; kingdom Viridiplantae; phylum Streptophyta; class Pinopsida; order Pinales; family Pinaceae; genus Pinus; species Pinus taeda. Next base: position 19,411 of record APFE030167135.1, on the reverse strand, counting down.
AATTCCCGACTGGGTGGTTAGAACTAACAACAAGAACTAGCACCGATGGAAAGGAATTGAAATAAGTACCAATATGTTGGTAAAACATTTTAGGAGTAGGGCCATTATGGGACATTAGTACCCAATAGTGTCCATTGATTTCCATGAGCATGCTATGACCGATATGATGGTTTTGAGGCAGGAATATACCTTGGTTTGTGGACCTTTCAATGTGAGGAAAATTTGACAAGGGATGGATCACCGAGGAAAGGGGATTTCAGGGAACTAGGAAGGTGAGTGACTACAAATAAGGGGGTTACCAGATTGCCTGAGGGACTATGTAGCAGAGGAGGGAAGGCCGATGATGGATTTGTTTCGTCATTAGAATTTCTAGATGGAATTAGATGCACATTGGGAATGTGCTTAGGAACAATGAACCGGTAATTATTCACTGAGAGGACAAGTGGCGTAGGATTGTAGCAATATAAATTGGATGCACATTTTACTTTGGAAGTGGATTCTGTACTTCCTAGGAAGGAGGTGAATCCTAGTACTACTTTTGAGGGTGGAGGTGTGAGCCTTTGGATTCCCTTTTTGACTGATGTGATCACCGTATCCTTTTTCTTTATTGGTTGAGAAAATGTGCATATGTGTATATTATTGTAAATATTGTATCAAAATATATTTATAAAGCTCCATGAACAATATGGTTAATTGTTGGTTGAAGCCAATGTGCATATGTATATGTGGTTGTTATTGAAATTACCGTAATCAGTTTTGTTATAAAGCTCCAATAAAGAGTGTGTTTTTCATGTTTCAGTAGGATTTCATTATAAAGGTTACAATGAGATGTGTTATAAAACTTCATGGGTAATATGTTTTGTTTTCAACAGTTCGCTGGTTTATAGGTGTCATTGAACACTGAGGAAGGTGTTCCCCCAAGGGGGAGGGTTCTGTAACAACCCTGGTCAGAAATTCATGTAAACAAAATATAGGACCAAGGTCATCATACACATATTCCAAGCTAAATGTTGGGAAAAACATCAAGGTGGATGTTCATTTCAGTTTTTATGGCTAAACGAAATTGGAAAAGATAATGGCAAAGGCTTTAAAAATGAAAAGTGGAATTGATTGGCATCTCATTTATGAAAATAAAGGAAATTAGGAAAAAAGGAAGGTGAAGGGTCAGAGGTTGCATGTGAGGAGGAAATTGAAGAAAATAATGGAAAATTGAAGAAATTAGAGCCCTCATTGATAAAAACGATTCTGAGGATGAGTTGGTAACCTTTTGTCAGTTCAGTTTTTGGAGTTCTTTCGATTGTCACTCTCTCACTCTTGGAAACTTGGAATTTTATTAGAGCACTTTAGCATTAGATCATGGAAAGCAAAGGAAGGAAAAAGAATGAAAAGGGAAGCAAAGATCAAGCAAGGAAGAGGAACATCTAACAACTACAACATGATTATTTGCATGTGTGATTTCCTTCCTAGCATTGACATGCATGGTACATACACATGTGTATTTGGTTCGCTTTTTGTCATTAGCATGGGTTTTCCAAGGTGTGACAATTTTCTTAAGCCTTGCCCTGTCATTTCCATAGAGCCATGTTGTGATGGGTTGTCTTTTATTTGGATGATATGGATTGCCAAATGGTTTCAAAACTGATTGAGGTGGTCTCTGAAAGAAAGAACACAAGGCCTAGGAATCCCTACACCGGACTAGGATTGTGGTAAAGCCAAAACTTTTGTGCCTTGGTGGGCCTAGGAATCCTTAACCGGTGAATGGTGGAATATATAGTGAATCATAGAGGTGGGTGCCCTCAATCAGGCGTAGGAATCCTTGATCAGTGAATGGCTGGATATATGGTAAAACCTGGAGGGTGGAATCTTGTTTAGGACTAAGAATCCTTGATTGTTTTATGGATGGATATACAGTAAATCCTAAAGACTAGGAGGCATTTAAATTCATCACAATGTAGGTGGAAAGATCTAGAGGCATCCATGCTTGTTTAGGGCCTAGTGATCCGGTGGTGTTTGTAGTAAATATTGGTTGTATTAAGGTTTCGGGCCTAGTGATTTAGTGGGGATTGTGGTAAAGCCTGATGGAGCCTTGGTTGATTTTTTCGCAAGTCCCTCATACATGCTTGGAATATGGTATGAGGGTGATTGATTGAAAGAAAGATTTGGTTTAGCCCAATATATGGTCAGGTGGTACGTGGAAGTCCTTGGCTTGGTTGGATTTTGCATATGTTAATAAGAGCTCTTTTCCTCTTGTGATTTATGTGTACATGTACTTGTTATTATGAGACTTTAATGATTGTTCTATTATTGTTACTATGCTAGTTATATGCATGGTTTTATGACAAATCTCAGTGATGGCTCTTACCATGTTTTGATTAATGAATGTATGACCTAATAGATGTTATTTCACTAGTAAAAAATGATAATTAGTTACTAAAAAAAATAACTAAAATTTTCATATAAATGACTATTTCTCAGTCGGTGACCAATAGTAGCTAATTTACAGTATCTTATAGGAGGACCAACTTTTAGTCGTTTTTAGTTTAATCATTAATTGGTTGTCTTAATTTTATTGTCGGTATTATATTTAGTCATAAATTTGGTCATTAATTTAGTCATTGATTTAGTCATTAATTGCCAATATTAATGACCAAATACACAATGAAATATATTACTATATGATCACCCAAGAAAACCAATTAATGACCAAGGAAATATGACCATAATGTTGGTCATTTTATAAGATACTGTAAATTAGCTACTAATAGTCATAAATATGTAAATTTAGACATAATTAATGACCAAAAAAATTTGACTAAATTTCGGTTGTGTTATAAGATGCTGTAAATTAGTTATTAATAGTCGGCTATATTCAAAATTTAGTCGTCCTTTGCAATAATTTTTTTTATCATTTGTAGTAGTCATTTATCTTTTTTTAGTAGTTTCATATTCATTATATAAATGATTGATTAATATTCATTATAAATGACTAATTTAGATACTTATTTTATTTGTATTCATCATTAATCAATATAAACTACTAATTTAGTAGTTTTATATTGATTTTATGTGTTCATTATTAATTGACATAAATTAATTAGTATGATTTTGCAAATAAATCTAAAAAGTGTCACACAATGTGCATGTTCATCTAATATGAAAACGCAATGTCACATATGTTAGTTACAATACTAAATAACATCAAGAAAAACTATAAATAATTCCAACCACAAAAATTATATTATACAAAATGTCAAGTATTACAATATGATTTCCCAACTTAATATTGGTTGCACTACAATTTACACTTGAAATATTGTTTCATGACTTCAAAACATTATCATTGTGTTGCCAAGGAATTACACATGAATTCACCAACTCTCAAGACTTGACCATAAGTCTCTATGTGTGTGTGTCCTATGCAGAATGTTGGCTTTAAGTGTATCACTATAGTGGTTCTTTTTTCTCTCTCTCTTTTTGTATTTGACGCCCCAGTGTTATTGTTCTCCTCTTTCTCCAATTCTTGCTTCTTACCATCAATACTGAGTTCCTCTTTTCAAATTGAAAGAAGATACAATGAAGAGTATAAGACACAAAAGACAATGAACACAAGAATATAAAATAAATTAGACTATAAAGGATTTATACAACATATACCTCAACATTTGCAATGTCAATGCATTTTTTCTCCAAAAAAGCAAGAAACTTGAAAAAGTTTTCTTACATTGGGCTATAGTGCCCACTATGTCGCTAGATGACCTGTATAAACAATGAAAACAAAATGTTACCATAGAAAGAAAAATACCTTATTAACTTAGTATTCAACATTCAGGGAGAAATTATGTACAATCATGCCCACTAAGTTACATGCTAAAAAACTCAGGTTGTAGATAACTTGTGAGAGAAAATAATTTGAGATGTGATGTCTAATCCTTGTCATTTTATTCACAACAACATTTCATTCTCCAATGTGTGAACTTGATCAAGTATATAGACAACTTATGCTGAAATTACAACAAGAAAGTAAACTTTTCTAAGAGCCACGAAAATATTTTAACACAAAACAGCTAAAAGGATTTCAATCAATATCATGTAATGCTAATTTCATCTTCAAGATTTGGATGTTGTTTAAATGAACATGATACCAAGTATTTTCAATTTCATATTTAAAATAAAAAATAAAGTCCAAGGAAATGGTCAAAATACAATCAAACAATAAACAGAGGATATCATAGAATGGACATTGAAATTATAAAAAATATGTTTACCTATCCACCAGTTTCTTTTCTAGCATTCCTAAAACATTTGCTTGCCAAAAATAACCATGAGGTGAAAGAGTAAAAACATTAAAATTTGTACAATTCACTACTAAAAATGTTTCCAAAGTCAATGGGTTAGGTGCCTGAAGGAACTCCAACATCAAATGAATCATGTCGAAGACATGCCCTGCATTGTTTCCCCATCCTTTTTCCAATCCCATTTCTTGTAATTTGCCTACACCATGGTCAAGTAACAATCAAAGGAATTGCCATTTGTTTTTATCTTCTATATCTATAAGCTTTGAATGTAATTTTTTTAAGGAACATATTAATTCATATTTAAAGCCTTCGTTTCATGAGAAGGTATCAATCAAGTAGAACATCATAAAAATTGACCTCAATGAGGTCCTAAAACAATAACTATAATATCAATATTTTTCTTTTTGTGATATCTTAGGTAGAAAACAGAACATATTTGTAAAATAAAAAGTCATATATTACTTGTGTTCAAACTTTGTAGATGGCGTATTCTTAGGCACATTTTTAAGATTTTCTTATACCTTTACTAAATCAGACTGCAGCTTGGTTAAACTTTGTACCCTTTAATTCAACATCAATTTCTGGGAGATAAATGTCACACATTATTCTTTCCCCTTTCTCAACATGCTACTATTTATAAATTGAAAGTCACATAAAACCAAGAGAAAACCACTTTCTAACCGAAACAAACAAACAAATAATGTCTTTAATAAAGCTTCACACATCAAAAATTACTCTTCCACGTGCTTAGCTGAAGGTGAGATTCTTTGAATCATATTTAGGTAATGCTTAATGGGATATCCATATGTTTATCATGATTTCAATTTTGTGATAGAAACAATATATAAATCCGGGTTATTTTTAGTGAAATTCAAGTAAAATTTAGAAGAAAATAATATTGCAAGGTAGTGGAGAGAGAAACATATTCATAATTAGTCTTCCCTATTTTAGTTTGATCTAAGCTTTGTATTTGAATATACAATTTCCTCTAAAGAAGTAAATAGAAAAATGAGAATTGAAATAACCCTCTTAATTTTTAATCAATTCATATTACATATCTCTAAAACAACCGAGCCATCCTTCTCTAATATTTGATACAGATTTATTATGCATATAAGAATAATGAATTAGCCATCAAACAGAATAATGCAATATATTAACCAAAGAAATAAAAATGTCCTAGTTGTGGTATTTATCTGCTCGAACGAAATCCGAAAATGGTTCATTCTTTCTTTACTATTAAATTGTCTTGAAGAAAAATATTGATTCAAAAATTTAGCTCCATTACGAGTGGAAGTTGGTCTTGTTGGGAAATGAAAGGATGCATTGAAGGGATCATGGTCTAGCTCCAATCCATAGTTATCCTTATCACTGCAAAATACAAAGTTATCATTTGCTTATCTAGGTAAAAATAAGAGTGAGTTAGTATTTGTGCACCTGTGATAGTATATGGAAAAGAGAGCACTAGTGTACCTCAGAGCACCATGTCTCTCTCCTCCGCGAATAATAGTGTACCCTCAACACTATTATGCATACCACTAAAGGATGCCATTTCTTATTATACTTGAAATTGTTGTATAGTGTTCTAACTACAACGCTCCTAAAGGAAGAACACTTTGGTTGGAACACTATCCGAACCACACAAATAAACTAACACTAAAGACATGGTAAAAGGAACACCTTGAAAATCCATGAATTTTTCCTAAGGGACATGAATAACACCATTAACAATAATAATATCAAAGGAAATTGTATTTTGTACATTAAATAATGATAGCACATTCGCAAAACTAGGCATACCCATAGGAATGGCACATTGACTATATTCCACCTATACATGCACAATTATTCAACAAATAATATGTCTAATAATGGATTTATGATTAAAATTGTTAGATGAAATGCAAGAAACCAACGAGTTCCATGGTAGGAGGATATATATTTTTCTTGACGATATTCACTTAATGAATGGTTTGATAGATGTAGTGACGTCCGACCATTTGCCTATTCATACTATCATGTCAACAAGTAATTCATTTCACTTGGAATATTCCACTTTGTTAAATGTGTCTCACTTAGAGATATTGCATTTTTATGCCCTTATTCAGAGAGTCTAGAAACTCTTAGACCCCTTGGAAAGAAAGGTTGAATTCTTTTGTGGGAGACTATTGTATGCTAAATTGTTAAGCTTGTGAGAGGGTAACGCTACATATTTCTCTGCAAAAGGAGAAAGGAACTACGTGAAGCTCAACATAGACTTTAGGAGGTGCACATCTTTCATGTGAAATATCTCTATGATATAGCCCTTCAAAAGGATGTTACTCAACTAATGATGGAAATTTTAAAAAGAGGGCATTATATTTCTAGCAGTGCTCTGGTCCATACACAAGACCAATGGATTCAAGAGGGGGATGAAGGTTCTAAGTTCTATTTTAACATTTTAAATAGAAAAGTGGAAGTTTTGGCACATGGATATATTATTGAGGATATTACTAAAGTCAAAGGTATTTTTGGGATTCATTTTCAGACTATTTTTCTCCTTATGCTTTGATGGATCATGTGGTGGAATGTGTATGCTAGGAATTCTTGTTGTAGGGTTATCCCACACAAGGATTATGTTATCACTCAGGTTGTTCCCTTTGACTCCCAAGGGAATACGACCAAGGAAACCACAAACCAGTCTTTAGACTACAGGTCCTAGCCTACCAACAGTCAGAGCGGGATCTCTCTTCAAGATTTTGTCTTTGTTTAAGGGGGTGATTTTAGGCTAGATATGAGGCACATGGGTTTGATTTTTTTTTTTGATTGATGGGGTGGTTGATCTTATTCAAACTGAGTTGATATGCAGAGAGTGAGAAATTCAAACCATTGGGCATGGAGTCATGACTGAATTGAGGTGTGTTTTTTTTCTCAGGTAGAAGAGGGGAATATGGAGCAGGATAGTCACACAAGGCACAATGATTTTATGCTGGAACAAGAATGAAATGGAAGTTAGGGAATGAGAGGCAATTAAGAATCTCTCATCTAGCCAAAGAGGGAAAGTGGATGAGTGATATCTGGGAGCAATGAAGGATTCCCAGACATAATTCATATGCGAAAGAAACAATTTAAATAGGCGCATTAAGAATGCATATTGATCACTGTTTCAGAGGAAAACATGGAAAGTTGTAAGAATTGAGCACAAAGGGCATGAAAACCAATTATGGTCTATTCTTTTTTTCTTGCAACTTAGATTATGATATATATTTGATACAACTATGCATAAACTGATAAACAAAGGGAGGGACAACTTATTGAACCATGAGCAAGCACGAGAATTTCATACCAATTTCTTCAGCCATTGAAAACACAACCAGCGAGTTCAGGTACAAGTATTCCAGCAATCTCTGATTACAGAAGTTCTTCAATATTTGCAGTGCAGCTCTCAAAATGAGAGATCAACCGAACAACCCACCAACCCTTATTACATTGTTTAGGGTTGTATTTATAGGCAAAATATCTACAACAAAGATTTGCTAGAAGATATTTTTTCAGGAAGTAAATGCAGTTAACCTAACTTGTCTTATAAGTAATGAAAATATCTATCTAATGCTGCGCTGGGGGCAGCTGTTTCAAAATGTGGTTATCAGTCATCCTCTGGCAGCTCTGCTTGTCCAATCTGCAATTGCTGCGCCTTTCACTTCTCACCTGCACCTCTTAGTCGGTTCTGCTGCTCTTAGGTGACTGTGATTCCCATTTAATTTGTTATGATTTGGTTTTAATGGCCTGTGACCCTGTCTTGGTATGCATTGATTTGGTTTGGATGGTCTTTAATGCTTTCTCGGCTCTGATATGGTCGATCTGATACTCTCTGTCGCTTCACTGATACTTTATGTTTGAATCAGGGCTTCTTCCTCTCTCTCGCGACAAAAACAATCACTGAGAAAAAAGATTCCCCATTTTGGCCTATTTCCCATAGCGATGCGCGATTAGCGCTAATCGCGCATCGAAAACTGCCTCAGAATTTGATTTCGGGCCTCCAAAGCCTCGATTTCACTCTTGCATGTTTTCCTTTCGGCGGATGACGTCAGCGGTACGACGGATGATGTCAGCGGTACGGTGGATGACGTCAGCATGACGTGAGCAATGGGACCCAGTACGGATGATGACGTCAGCAGGGTGATGTGGCAGGGTGACATGGCAGGGTGACGTGATAGGGTGACACAGCAGGGCACAACACAGTGGCTGGTGAGGTGGCAACATCGTCATGCGGCGAAGTGGCAATAGGGGAGGGTGGTAAGCGGTTTACGTTGGACCGCTTTTGGTACTGGGGTGGTATCTGTCAAGGGCGGCCCGACGCAATGAAAAGCCGCCAAGTGTCTCGCGGTACGATGAGCGGGGTTTAATCAAAATGCGCGCGCGATAAATGTTTGATTATTCACGGCAGTGGTGGGTTTTAGACTTTAGGTTTTGAGGGTTTAAATGCGCGCTTGGGGTGGGGTGTGGTTTGGTTATTTATTTAACTAGAGGTTAAACAAATCCCAGGGGAAATGCATGCGGAAGGGCTAATACTAAGGCCCCAAATGGACCTAGTATTTCCCGAACTATTGTTATTAGGCTATATAGGGTGGGATATTTAATATTTATTTTTTGGGTTTTTTATATAGTTTTCACATAGTAGGGGATAGAGGAATGACTTGGGGACCTAAATAATAAAGTTAGGAGTTAGCATGACTTGGTGGAGTGAAAATGTAGGGGGAATGATGAATTTGTGAAAAGATTATTTTTACACAAGAAATGTGGCTTCCTTTTACTAAGCCAATCTCAGATGTCAACTTGGATTTTAAGCAAAAATGGAATGAAAAAGGGACTCTCGGGCAGATCCCAAGGTCCTTGTGGGGATGCTAGTAAATGAGTATGAGGAAATAAGAAGAGAGGGAAGTTAGAGATGCCTTGCCTGATCTGATCAACATGAGAAAGTGCCACCAAACTGTGATCTGTATAGATATGACACTTGAAAATATGAAATGGATCACATAACTTGATTTCTGCAACCACAGAACTACTTACCCAGCCTACTTTACCTAGCATTTTTTCTTCTTTTGGTTTGGGTGCACTTGAACTAGCAAACCCAACTTTTCAACCTTTTTCTTTTATTTACTGTCCTCCTAGCTATATCTACACTTATGCCATCCAGGGGCTCAGATTAAGTTGTTGAGCACCCTTGCTTCTCTACCTCTCTAAGAATCTGCCCATATTAAGCTGTTTGGACAGATAATGATTCTCTATATTCTATAACAGGAAATTGAAACCTAGGGAGACCAAGATTAAGCTGTTTGGAACTCCCTTTAATTGAATATTCTTAAAAAATGGAATAACTCCTCAAAATTTGGAATACAGCAGGGGCATTTAGGCTGGCAGACCCTCATGGATACTTCTTTGGCCTGAGTATCAAATATGGAACATTGCAGCGTGCAGAGCATGACATATTTAGCATGTAAAAATGTCAATCATGAAAGATGAACACCTGCTATGAGCAAGAGGGTAACAATTTCTTTGCAAAATCTGCGACTGACCATTTGCTCTTCTATATGGATTTGGATTTGGAGGAGCAAAGGTGTTAGGAACTCTTCCTTTCCCAGAGTGCTGCTCAACCTTTAATTTAGAAACTTTAGAGGCTAATAATTCTACCATCTTGGCCATTTTATCGATCTTGGGATTTGAAGATGATGATTAAGAAGAAGACTCACCCCTCTGTCTCCTTCGATCAACATGTCCTTTAAGTTTCTCTGCAACCATGATATTGGATTCTACCTCCAAGGTTGCATCTTGCATTTTGGCCAGAGAAGCACATCTTCTTTCTCTCAATAGCAGGAATAAATTAGAATCAAAGGCATTGCCATAGGTAAGCTTGGAAGAGGTGGGGGTAGGTTTCACTTCAGCTGGTATCTTGCTATATATGCGGTTGAACCTTTTATTGAAATCAGACAATGACTCCCCATTCTCCCTTTTTAGGTTGCCAAACTCAGTATGGTAATAGAGAAGATCTTTATTATCCCGCAATGCTTTAGGAACACATCATCTAAGGCCTCAATTTCTATTATAGATCTAGGGGTCAATTCTTTGAACCATTTTCTAGCCTCCCCATCTAGGCTTTGGACAAATACTCTCATCCATACATCATCTTCACTAGTGTCTAGGTTATCAACATAGCTATAGAATGACTCAAGATGTTCTTCTGCTGTGACTGCTTCTGTCCCAGTGAACTTAGGCGTGTATTTCTCATATTCTCCTACAAACATGGCATTCAAAGGGGTAGGCAAGACCAAGGGTCCATATCTAGTAGCTATAATTCTTTCCATTTTTGTGGGTGCTTGTGGGCCTGCCATGATTGGGGTAGATGAAAGAGTGCTGGCAGTCTGAAAGGTAGGAAGTTGGGAAATCACTGATAGGGTTAAAGGAATATGATGGACAAGAGGGGAGGTTCCCTTTGGGCTGAGATCCAAAGGAGGACCTAAAGAATAAGGAGGTTTATGAATCTCTGAAAATTTCTCTTCACTGCTAGTGCTAGAGGCTACATTCTCAACATGTATATACTCTGTTACAAGCCTTTCTTGTAGAGATACATAAGATTGTTCAAGCTTACCTGATCTTGATGCTCCCTTTTGTGATGTCTTTCTTTGCTTGATAATCTTCTCAGGGTCAGGTATTGGGTCAGCTGGTGATTTCTGAGGATTTCTCTGAGTGTGCCTCACAAACTGAGCCAGAACTATGATGTGGAGTCACCAAGAGGTTCAACCTCCAGTAGAGTTTCCAGATAGATGATTACAACCAAAAATGTGTCTAGAATTTGTCTATCATCAAAGCTGGATTTGTGTCATCTCCCAAGGAAGCTGAGCTTCAATCTCCTCTCCTCGGCAACAACGCCAATTATGTTAGGACTCCAAGAAACTCTCCTAGGTTGTATCTCAGAGATGCCTGGTAACATATAAACTCAACTATTGTTGCAGAAATTTATTGGAAGGGGTGATGGTTTGGTTCAAGCCAGATAACCACTTCTACTCTATTTTCACTCTAGACATGCATGAACGCCCTTAGACTACAAGGATTTAGACCACCAATGCTCAAAAGTTTGGGAATTGGGTGAATTGATGAAGAATACTAACCACACTAGTAGATGCACACAAAATGTATGATGGCTAGCTGCAACTAGTAAAGGAACTTGCAAATCTAATTAATCAATGCAAAGATAAGATGACAATTATCTTGCATTAGATAAAGAAGAAATTTGAGTGACCTACTCACTGATACAATCAAGTGTCTAATCCAAAGATAAGATGAAAATTATCTAGTATTAAACATTAAAATGATCATGAATACAACACTTTAGGCACAAGCTTAGAACAGAGAGGAAATGGACATTGAGCAATTAACAGAAAAAGAAGCTTGCATTGCTGAAAATGAAGATGAGACGCAGCAAGTTACAGAATATTTGCAGTCTCCAGAACTTGAACCTTACAACAAATGCCAACCCCTATTACATATTTCTCATGGCTGTTTATAATTTATCATTACACTATCCCTAAGCCATTTAGGGATGGAGGGGTCTTAATTGACCACCCATTGCCATTCACTGTCTGATAGAGTCTTTTACTACAGTTGCTTTCCCCACTACAAAAATCTATTCGGGTTTGGTCCTGTGCTGTCCTCCAGGTGGTCGGATTGATCACGACAATGGAGTGGCATAGCTGTTTAATTCAGTTGCTGAGTCATGCTGTGTCCTTTTCTCCCTTCAGCCGTGCTCTTCTTTCAATTTGGTTTCGTGGTCAAACTGTCACCAGATCGACAGAGACGACCATCTTCTCCTTTGGGTAACAGATGGGACGTGGGGTATGGAGTGCATGGGAAGATGAACGGTTGGGATGATAGTGAATGGTGGCCATTGGATCAAGGGATATGTGTGGCAGAGATCACTTTGTGGAGGCTAGGGTCATGGTGGGAGCGGGACATGTCCAGGCCATTAGATCTTCATGTGAGCAGATCGGACGGTTGTCGAGGGGTGGAGATGTGCGGGTGATAATGTGAGGGATGGTTTGACTTGAGTGGTAACAATTTTTATCGGGCGGGTATCGGGCGGTAAGTGGTAAGTGTCAAAACTCATGTAATTCCATTTAGCGGATGACATGTAGCAGTGAAGGAGAGAGAAAAACCGCCCTCATCGCGCGGGTACTTTTCGCGCTAATTGTCCATGCGATATGAGCGAGGATTGTTAGATTTGGCGGAGGCAATCTGACGATGGGGAATGATCGGGTAGGTTTCCTTTATCGGAAGGAATATGGGCTGATGGATCGGCAGGAAAAGATCAATGACGGAGATGCGGTGAGATGACGAGGCGCCCTCGGGAGCTGTGCTAAAGGCGTGTATGGTGAATGGGTAAGGTTTTATGGGTATTTTGGCTTTGCGCTTGGGGCTAAGGCTAAAGGGGGTGCTTTGTCGAGGTATGAAGGTTAATTTAGGAAATGGGACGGGTAGAGGGTGAGTGGGGTAAGAGAAGAAGGGGAATAATGGCCCATGTGGGACCCCTTTAAGAACAGTGAAGCAAACCGAGCCTTTCCTTCAACCTTCAAAAAGTCAGAACTGCATCTCAGGGCTAACAGGACCCTAAAAAAAACTTTGAAAGAGCACATTTGATCATTGGTGACTGGCAGGATTGATAAACACTAACAACATGCATGAGTTAATTATGAGTGAATCTTCAGTTTACTGGTTGAACAGTGCTGGTTACACCCGATTACTGCAGGTTACACCCCACTACTACATCTACCACTAATTTCTCCATCAATTGGAACTAATTTAACTGAATTTAACTTACTTTTAAAACTGAATTAAATAATTAAAACTCAAAAGAACTCAACCTAGACCCCTAAAATTTAGGAACCAGTCTACATGACTCTAGATAAACTCCCATCTCAAATTAAATGAGCCAACTAAGCCAAATTAACTTAGCTAACTATTAAAAGTTTCTATGAGAATTAGAATTTAATTCCTAATTTAATTCAAGGAAAAAATTAAATTAGGATTTTCTTGTTGCATTTTCAGCAATTTCGGAGATATGATCCAAGGAAGTTAGTGTTTTTGCATGATCCACAATTAAATCTCAAACATGTGACCTAGGGAAAATCATCATAACATTCTCTTTGAGTACCAGATTTGAATTTCATAAAAAATGGCTAAAAGTGCACATACTGTAGTTTTGCTTGTATCATTTTCAGGCCCAAAGATTGAAACATTGACACGTGGCACTCCGTACATGTTCACTCTACTGAACAGGTTGATAATCAGGTCATCGTGGGAGATTGGGCATAACTCTTTCTTGAAGAATCCAATCTCGTTCCAACTTGTGGGGTTAGAAAGAAGGCTTAGAGGGCTATAAAAAGACGAAATTTCATACCTGGGGGATTCAAAATTATAGATATACAATAGTTGCAATATCAAGCTCCTAAAAAGAAAGAAAAAGGTCTGTATTTTTTAATTTTGCATAACTTTTGTTTCAAAAATTAGTTTGAAGTGATTTAAAGGGCATATTGAAGCATATATATATATATGTATTTGGTTCTAAAATGCCTCCCAAACAAAATAATTCTAAACCCATTAAGCCCTCAAAAATATCTACTATGACACATGAAGAAGAAGAATTGCAACATGATATATCAAAATTACGGGACCAAGTGTAAAACATTTCGCTCTCACAAAGAGCAACCAAGGATGAAATAAAAGAGAACATTGATGAATTAAAAGAAGATATGGATGGTGTAAAAGGAAACATGGAGGTTTTTAAAGTAGACATGGACGTGATGAATGCCAAGTTGGAAGGGTTGACAAAGTTGTTGCAAGAAAGGCTTCCTGGTGGTGACAAGGTAATCCATGAAAATCATGATGAGGACAAAAGGAATATGAAATATGATTTTAGAGAATCAAATGCGGGGTCTAATAACCACCACGTTACAAATATAGATATGATGAATTTTTATGGCAAAGATTCGGTAACATGGATACTACAGATGGAACAATATTTTGATCTACAGGATGTGCAACCCTCATAGAAGGTACGTATTGCATATTTATATTTAGAACCCAATCCGTTTGTATGGTATAAACGGATTTGTTATCATAACCACTTGTCACCTGGTCAATATTTACAGAGGAAATGATAGCACATTATGAATATACAAAGATAAAAACCTTCTTTAGCCAATTGATAAATCTCAAACAAAAGGGTTCAGTGGTAGATCACATTGAAGACTTCCAAAAATTGAATATTAGGTTAACCAATATTCCAGAGGAGCATATGATTGATGTCTTCATAAGGAATTTAAAAGATAACATCCAACATGAGGTTCTCCTTTGGAAACGTGATTGATTGGAGAAGGCATTTAGGGTGGCAAGAAAAGTTGAAAGAAAAATTATGGCAACAAGGAAGCCTACCACTCACAACTATAAATATGGAAATGTTGTTGCTCCTAGTCTTCCACAACCTACAAGGTTGACACCACAACAATTGGAGGAAAAAATAGCAAAAGGGATTTGTTACAGTTATGATAGAAAATACACTAAAGGTCATAAGTGTCCTGAGAAGAAATTATTCTACATAGATTGTGAAGAAGAGGAAGAAAAGGAACAATAAATATCAAAAGAGGATGATATACACTAGGAACCAACCCCAAAGAAAGAATAAATGAATCCAACCATATATTGTAATGAATTGGTAGGAATTACCACTCCTCAAACTCTCAATATAGAAGGATATATCAAGAAGAAAAGGGTAATAGTACTGATTGATTCAGGTAGTGCCCATAATTTTATTCATTGTAAGATAGCCAAGGAATTGAATTGCTTCCTATGTCCAGCACCATAGTGTCAAGTGATGGTTGCAAATGGAGGAACTATAAATTTCTCGCGAAAGTACCATAATATCAAGCTAACCATGGGGGATATGTATTGAATTGTATAATTCTTTCCATTCCAATGGGTGGTGTTGATGTTGTACTAAGAGTCCAATGGTTACAGTATTTGGGGACGATAACTTTCAATTTTAAAGTTTTTTTTTTTTTGTTTTTTTTTTGTGGGAAGGAAGGGGAGTTGAATTAAGGGGTATCACAGGGAAACCAAGAAAAATTATCAGCTCTAATGGCATGACAAAGCTTCTGAATAAATAACAATGAGGCGTAATTACATAATTATGCTCACTAGAGGTTCAAACATCAGAATCATCTATTTCTCCATATCTCCAAAAAAGGTATTGGACAATCATTCCAAGGTGTTTGAGACTCCCAAAAGCCTCCCACCTATTTGTGATCATGATGATTCTATTCATTTGATTCCAGGAATTGTTCCTACAAACACCAGGCCTTACAGATATCCTTATGCCTAAAAGAGTGAAATTGAACGTATGGTTGCAAAGATGCTAGAGGCGGGTATACTTAAACCTAGTCAAATTTCTTTCTTTTCTCTAGTAGTATTGATGCACAAGAAGGATTGATCATGGTGTATGTGTTCGGATTATAGGGAGCTCGATAAGATCACTATTAAAGATAAATTTCCCATTCCTATCATTGATGAATTACAAGGAGAAATTTACTTCACCAAGCTGGATCTTCGTTAAGAATATCATCAAAAGAGAATGAAGATTGAAGACATTCTGAAAACAACATTCAGAACTCACAAGGGTCATTATATGTTTTTGGTCATGCCTTTTGGCCTTACTAATGCACCATCCACATTTCAAGGTTTGATGAATTCCATTTTCAAACCCTTTTTGTGTTAGTATTTTTTGATGATATACTATTCTACAACAAGTCTTGGAAGGATCATGTTTAACATGTTGACAGGGTGCTCAAACTATTGGAGGAGAAACAATTATATGAAAAAACCTCCAAATGTTTATTTGGAGTATAGGAGGTGGAATATTTGGGTCATATTGTATGTCATTAGGGTGTTAAGGTAGAATCTAAAAAATTTAAATTCATTAACGAATGGAAAATACCCACAACCATAAAGCATCTTCGAGGATTTCTCGGGTTGAAAAGGTATTATTGCAAGTTTGTTAATAATTATGGGAGAATAGCGGCACATCTAAGATCATTACTGAAGAAAGATGCATTTTCTTGGACTCTAGAAGAAACCAAGGCCTTTGAACATCTTAAGGAGGCAATGTGCCAATGTTATGAAACCAGCTCAAGAAAAGATAGAAAAGATAGATCAACGCCTTATAATTCAGCCTCTTCGAGGGGGCAACCTCCTTTACATTACATAAATGAACAATTCTTGGATGATACAAATGGAAAAACCTCCTCTCTATATATAGGAGTTTAAGGAGTCACAATATAACCCAGTTGACCTAACAATAATAATATAAAGCCACAAAAATAACATAGAGGGATTCTATGGGGCACAGTAATAACAATATGGGGGTAATAGGGGCACAACAATATTAATAAGGGGTACAACTACCATACTAATGGGGTAATCACTAGTATTATAGGGACCCAACATGCCCCTCTCCTTCAAAAAAAGTGTTGTCCTCAACGCTTGAGTAGTTCTGGATACTTCTGTATAAGATTCTCATCCTCCCATGTGGAATCTTCCGCAGATAAGTTCTTCCACTTGATAAGATACTCTGAAATTGATTGATTTCATAGCTGTCGAGATCTTGTTTCTGTGACTGCTTTCGATTCCAATATAATTTTTCCTTCCTCATCAAGTTTTGGCAATATTGTTTGAACTGGGAGCTTGTTGCCTATAACCTTCTTTAAACATGAAACATGGAAAAATAGGTGCAATCGAGAAGCTGCAGGAAGCTCCAATTGTATGCCATAGTACCAATCTTTTGCAACACCTTGTACGGACCATAATACTTTGGTGATAATTTATTATCCTTCTTAGCTTGCTTGAGGGACATTTTCTTATATGGTTGTAGCCGTAGAAATACCCAATCACCTACAAAAAAACTTCTTTCGCTGCGATGTTGATCTGCCTGTTGTTTCATTCTATTCTGTGCCAACACGAGGTTATCCTTTAAGAGTTGGAGGACTGTTGTTGATGTTCGATGTGATGTTCCACTGCCTGAACCTTAGAATTTTCTCTTAAATATGATGTGATGGATGGTGGTTGATACCCATAAAGTGCCATAAATGGGGTCATTTTTGTTGCTGTATGGAAGGAAGTGTTATACCACCATTCAGCCAGAGGCAACCATTTGACCCATTGTTTCTATTTATCATATACAAAGCAATGAATATATCCTTCCAAACATTTGTTTACTATCTCAGTTATGAGCTAACTGAGTACCAAGACAAGAAAATAATTTGTCCAAAAATTTCCAGTGAAAATGGGATCTCTGTCACTTACAATAATCTTTTGATTTCCATGTAGCTTTTGAATTGTTTCCATAAATGCCGTGGAAAATGTACTGGCTTTAAATGGATGTGGTAATGCACAAAAGTGTGCATACTTGGTAAGTCTGTCAACTACCACCATGATGACACTCTTTCCCTCAGACTTGGGTAAACCTGTGATAAAATCCATTGAAACCTCCTCCCAACGTTGGCTTGGAATGGATAAAGGTTGTAATAGATCCGGTGTCTTAATTGTTTCAACTTTATTTTGTTGGCAAACCAAACATTCCGCCACAAACTTTTGAATATCTGATTTAAGGCCATCCCAAAAAAATTCCTTCTTAACCCTGTGGTAAGTTTTTAAAAATCCTGAGTGCCCTCCTAAGGGAGACGTGTGCAATTCCATAAGAATCTTTTGTTTTAGCTGGGAATTCTTACAGAGGTATAAGCGATCTTTGTACCATAACGAATCATTTTTCCAGCTAAATGTATCAGACGTACTGGAACCATGTTGTATCTTTTGAATAAGTGACCACAGTTTTTCGTCATTCTTCCATTCCTCCCTTGCTTCATTTATCCAATCTGGTTGGATAATAGAAATGGCGCACAAGAATGCTTCCACATCCTCATCCTTTCTTGAGAGAGCATCTGCCACCACATTTTGCTTCCCTTTTTTGTAGATGACTTCAAAGTCATAACCCTAGATCATTGTGACCCAATTTTGTTGCTCTTCAGAGGATAATCTTTGTTCTAAAAATTATTTCAGGCTATCATGATCCGTTTTTACCTTGAAGTGTCTTCCCATTAGGTAGGATTGCCATTTCTTAAGTGCATGGAGTATTGCCAACATTTCCTTCTCATAAATAGCTTTGTGTAAAAACTTTCCCTTGATTGGATGACTTTCGAAAGCAATGGGTCTTTCATCTTGCATTAGAACAGCACCAATTCCATTTCCTGAACCATCACATTCCACAATAAAGGTTTTTGTGAAGTCCGGTGTAGCTAACAACGGTGCTTGGCACATTGCCTCTTTAAGATGTTCAAAGGACTTTGTTGCTTCTGGAGTCCATGAAAATTCATATTTCTTCAATAATGTTGTTAGAGGTGCTGCTATTCTCCCATAATTCTTAACAAACTTGTGATAATACCCTGTCAACCCGAGAAATCCTCGCAGATGCTTTATGGATGTGGGGATTTTCCCTTCCTTAATGGCTTTAATTTTGCTAGGGTCTACCTTAACTCCTTCATGAGATACAATATGACCCAGATATTCCACCTCTTGGACTCCAAAGAAGAATTTGGATCTTTTTGCATATAATTGTTTCTCCTCCAATAGTTGTAGCACCCTGTCAACATGTTCAACATGATCCTTCCAAGACTTGCTGTAGATTAGTATATCATCAAAAAATACTAACACAAATTTTCTAAGGAATGGTTTGAAAATTGAATTCATCAAACTTTGAAATGTTGAAGGTGCATTGATAAGGCCAAAAGGCATGACCAAAAATTCATAATGACCCTCATGAGTTCTAAATGCTGTTTTCGGAATGTCTTCAATCTTCATTCTGATTTGATGATACCCTAAACGAAGATCTAACTTGGTGAAGTACATTGATCCATGCAATTCATCGAGTAATTCATCAATGACAGGAATGGGGAACTTATCTTTAATAGTGAGCTTGTTGAGCTCCTTATAATCCGGACACATGCGCCATGATCCATCCTTCTTGTGCACCAAGACTA